>JAVJIF010011764.1:0-89658 GCA_038442645.1 Agave tequilana | reverse complement strand
GCTTAAGTCTGGTTTCGAAGATTCTATAGATCAGAAGGAAGTTAAGCATCGAAGATATGGTAACTGCCAAGAGCTGGGTCATTACAGGACTGGTTGTCCGTTACTGGTATTACATTAAACCTGTTAATTTTTTTTTTATACCGATTAATCTTTAAAATTCTTACTATTTATTTTTTTATTGGCAGAAGAAGTAGGTTTGGGTTGCCTCCATGTCGAAAGGAACAAAGACTTCAATTTTCTTATGAAGTGCGACTATGGTCGCACAGTGTAGAGATTAAGTCGCAGCAGTCCGCCACTGGCGTGTCATTATAATCAGATTTATTATCATTCTTTGATTTCTACTGTATTATTTTGTATGTAGTTGTACTTTAATTTTTACTGCTACAAAAATTCTACTTTATAGTTTAATTTTTTTGTATATAATGTAGTCAGAGTCTTTGGTCGCAGTATACATTTTAAACTGCGACTTAGTCAGAGACTTTGGGTCCGTCAGTGTACATGGTTAATTGCAACCAAGGTCGCAATGTTGTTATTGATAAAGATGGCCAGCAATTGCAATCTAGGGTCGCATTACATGGACTGAGACTAAGGTCGCAGTATGTTAGGTAGGTGTTTGATTATATTAACATGCATAGACCGAACCATAGTCGCAGTGTTGTTTATGATTAAGACTCCCGCCAGAAACTGCGACCTAGGTCGCAGTTTTGTTGTTTTATAAGACTACTGCCAGCAACTACGACCAAAGTCGCAACCTTCATTTAAAATTACTTTTCGGGTGAAATAATTTAATATTAACTGCGACTTTGTCGCCGCATTATATTCGTTTAGCGTAAAATAGTTAAAATGAAGATTTGTAACAATTTACAGCATTTTCTACCTAATCCCTGGACCACGTGAATATCTACCAAATTTATTTTCTACTTTCCCAAAAAATTGTATACTTCCTAGGTGACTATTCAGTTATCCAAAACAGTTTAAAAGATAATACACTATAACTTTAAATTACTTTGAACTGTAAAACATTTCATTATTGCGACCATAGTCGCATTGCGAACTTATAAATGATTAAGTAACTGCGACCGTGATCGCTGTGTTGATTAAAGTGTCACGTATAAGGAAACGCTGTATCTCAAAACAGTTCATTTACTGCGACAAACTGAACGCATTTGTTTCTAACATCAAGACGCAATAGTAAAATCCAAGTTGTAACAAATGTAGATTGGAAATAATCAATGGAACTTATAATAATAAATGTATAGAATTGTTTACAAATTAAATCAATAAAACAAAAAAATTATTCAATGAATTGCAATTGCAATTATTTTTACATTTATAAAATAAAAAATTGTGCTATATCAATAAATTGTCAAACTGTTAGTCATTAAATACTGTCCTTCGTATAATTTCTGTTTTTCATCCCAACTCTTCTCTCTATCTGCAAGTATCATGTATGCAAGCTCACTTCTTAGTCTCTGTACATGAGCATCCGTAACAGTATCAACAGTTGGACTACCAGACGCTATGCTTTCCATGTACTTGCATACATATACACCGCAATCAACACTGAAAATTTCATAGAGTAATCATTAATTGAAATTAGATTTTTGGTACTAAAAAAAGGTAGAAAATATGAAAGGTAAGGAGATGTCAAAATTTATATACCTGTTTGGTTGTTGGGGGATTTTGTGTATTTTATATTTATTCTTCTCATTAATTTATTGAAATCAATCTCAAAAAATGTAATAATCTTTCTTTCTGCAATGTCAATAGAAACAAAAATTAGTATTATAAAATTAAATGCCAGTTTCCAGTAATGAAATATTAAATTTCAACTCACCATTGTTCTTGCATCTTTTTGGTAAAGCTGTAATATACTACTTTTTTTGTCAGCTGGAACCAAAGAGTTGTAAAAATTCCACTCTTATGTATCGGCATCAAATACCAACAAGGTCCAGTGAAATCCGGGTTCGTCGGCACTATGTTTGTGATTGATCGGGAAGAACATGTAGTGCACATCAGCTGTCCAGTTTTTCAACAGCTTCTGCTTGATGAAATGATCTCCAAATCTTCACTTTTATTTACAACACCGTGCTGCGGACAAGAAAAAAAATAAAATACAAAATGAATTTAAAATATAAGAAAAAATTAATTAAAAAAAAGAAGTCATTAAGTCAAGACAAGACACTGCGATCAAGGTCGCAACGTTTCTTATTAGCATATTTTTTAACTGCGACCTTAATCGCAGTACATGAGTTAGTCGCGATACATCTTAATTATAAACTGCGACCTTAGTCGCAGTACATGAGATAATACGACCTTAGTCGCAGCTGCGACCATAATCGCAGTACATGCCTACACAGAGAGAACATGAGTTTGTCGCAATACATTTTAATTATAAACTGCGACCTAAGTCGCAGTACATGCCTACACAAATAGAGAACATGAGTTAAGTCGCAATACATTTTAATTATAAACTGCGACTTTAGTCGCAGTACAATAGTTAGTAGCAGTACATTTTAATTATAAACTGCGACCATAGTCGCAGTACACGCTACACAGAGATAGAGAATATAAGTAATCTGTTCCACAATTGATATTACAGTAAACCTGTAAAGGAGAAGTAGATTTTTACCCAAGCTTCGCTCCAGAAGAATATGCTTTTTAATCCTTTCCCTTCTCTAGATGCTGCATGTAAAAATGAATTATATTTGCATCTAAGTCTCTACTGAATATCAGGTCCTCAATGTCATTCCTTGTAATAATGATTCCGTTCTCGGTATCCTGATACGCAGTAGAGCTGCAAGATATTCAAAACAAAGTTAGTAATTTAAATGTTCTTATATAAAGGTATAACAGATTTTTTGATATGAATTAACTTACGCAGAGAAGACTTGTCGAAGAAATTTTTTACAAGAGCTTGTTGATGGGGCTGCAGAATTCTGTATGCTCTGGTTTCGGTCAATTCTCTCGATTTTGGCTCTGTAGAGGAAATCTCTTTGTCGCTGAAACCAGCGGCAGAACTCACAGCCGCAGGCTGTGGAAGAGGATGTTCGTTTTTTTCTTCTTCTGTTTTGGATAAACGAAGTCGGAGTCATCGCGATCTCTTTCAGCGCGCTTGCGTTCTTTGACTCCCCTTTAATAGTTCCTTTAGAGTATTCCAAAACAGCTTCTTTTGAGGATTGCTTCTGAGGCGGAGTATGTTCTTGAATTTCTCTTCAGAAACTCTATCTCTTTGAATTTCTTGAGTCATTTGAGTTATATTCAAAGAAAAACTTAGCATATCTTCTCCAGTAATATTTAAAATAGACTCAGAACCCATTATTTTATCCTCTTCCAGTTTTTTCTCTTCTCCTCTTCAGCCTGCTTCTCCATCTGTTCCTTCATTCTTTTGTGCTCATTTTCCTCTTCACCCTTCCTTCTATTTCCTCTTCCGCCACTTTCATCTTTTTCTCCCTCTTCTTCTTTAACTCCTCTAACACCTTTCCTCTTCTCATTCTCTTCCTCTTCCCTCCCCTCCTGCCCCTCCTCTTCCCTCCCTCTCCACCTTTTCCTGCTCCTCCTTTTCCCTCTCTTCTCCTTCTCCTCTTCTTCTCTCATTATCCTTTCATTCTCCTCCTCTTCCCTTCTTCTATTCTTCTCCTTCCTCTCCCCTTCTCTCCTCCTCTTCTCCTTTTCCTTCTCTTCTTCCCTCTTCTTCTCCTTCTCCTTCGCAGCAGCGGCTGCTCTCAGCAGCTCTCTTTCCTTTTTGTTTTTTCTTCTCTCTTTTTTCTCTACTTTTTAATTTTAATTCAGCCTTGAGTCTGTTCTCAGTCTCCATATTTTCAATTTTTTTTCAAGCTGAGTAACATATTCTCTCAAGTACTGATTCTGAGATCTCAATTGTTTTATTTCTTCTGCTTGAACATCCGGTGGAGGTGGCTATATAACCTTCAAAAACTGGTTCTTTGCTCATTCGTTTCAGCGGTGGTTCTGGCTCCTTTTCCGTCGGGATGTAAGCTTCATTATATGTATGGCCTCCTCCTTCTTCTCTTCTTCTTCTCTTCTTCTTCTCCTTCTTCCTCTTCAACAAGAAGGCAAACCATATTTTTTCAGCAATAGAGATGTGCCCATTCGAGTCAAAATCTGAAAATAAACAGAAAAGGTAAGTAAAAATAAAACAATGAAATAATGAAACTGCGACCATGGTCGCAGTTTATTTATGAAGTATTTTTGAAAAGAATGCGACCATGGTCGCAGTATGTTTGTCATGCCCAAATTATCTGCCAAGCCATGCAGCCCAAGACTGCGACCATGGTCGCATTCCATGTAAAAGGTATTTTTAGGAGAATGCAACCATGGTCGCACATTGTTTGCCAGGCAAAAACGACTGCGAAAGGTGCAGCTCAATAATGCCACTATGGTCTCATTTTATTTGTACTGAACAAAAAAAAAGTCTGACTTACAATATTGCTGTCAATCTCATTTAGATCAACTTCAAGTAGAGATCTACTAATATTTTGGAGGTCTCATCTTAAAACGCGTGGGGTTATGTCCTCCAAACCAGACCTCGGCTCAAAAATAGGGGCCCTCTCACATAGCCAATACTGCGACCAAGGAAAATTAAATTAGTTTACACAATATTCAAAAAAAATTTTGGGTAACTTTCATACAATGTTGGCCAAATATGAGATTTGTACTACAATTATTTGCACGGAGCATCCTTGCAGCTCGTACGTGGTTTGCCTGAAGATGTTCATTGACTCAATCAGGAATTGCCACCAACAGCTTTTGCCCAGCATATTGTCCTCATCAGCTGCATATTGGCAATCTGTTCCACAATATACCACGGCACCGTGCATTTATTTACTGCCAGAGAAGAAAAGAGTGGCCGACATGTATAGGATGATTAATGTGGTAAAGTCTTGAGCTGCAAGTCTGTGCATGTCTCTTATAATTCATGTAAAGACATTTGCTGCTCAAGCTGTTCATCCTTTGTCACATCCAATACACCTCTCCGCCTCTTCTTGACAAGAAGATCATCCAAAGCATCTTCAATGGATACTTTAGTGATCTTCTTTATATTGGGAAATAATGTTTTTATCACACCCTCTATCTTTCATTGTACATGTTTTATTCATCACAAAATCTGCCCCAATGATAGGTAGACCAAATGTGAGGGCAACATCCTCCACTATTAACTCAATCTGTTTGCCCCCAATTCTAAAGGTCCTTGTATCCCTATCATACTGGTCTAAAATACGCAGCACAGCAACGTTTGATTTTAGACCCTTTTCAGCCCCAATTATTCATTGTAGAACGCCATGAGATTGGGCCAAATGGGGTATTGTTCATCGCCTCTACGAAATCTGCGTGAATGTACTTTTTAAATTTCTTCATGAACTCGCACATAGGTTTCAGGCTTGATCTCAGAGGACGAACCTTTATCTGTTTTTTTACCTACATAGTAAGAAAAAATAAACAGTTCAGAGCAATGATCATTTAAAAATTATAAGGGGGTCAGGCATATTTGTTTTTAATAAACTGCGACTTCGGTCGCAGTCATACATGTAAACACAAACAACTTGCATAAACCCAAACACTTGACACCCGGACGACACTGCGACCAGTGTCGCATAAGACTACAGTGCAATCATACACTGCGACCAATGTTTGTAAAAGGCATATTTTCTTTTATAAACTGCGACCATGGTCGCAGTCAACTTTGCAAACACAAACTTGGACCAGGGACGACACTGCGATCAATGTCGCATAAGACTACAGTGCAATCAAAGACAGCTGCGACCACAAGACCGCACTGCGACCAAGGTCGCATAAGACTACAGTGCAATAAGAAAAACTGCTACCCGGGTCAAACACTGCGACCTAGGTCGCACAAGACTACAGTGCAATCAGAAACAACTGCGACCCGGTTCGACACTGCGACCTAGGTCGCATAAGACTACAGTGCAATCAGATACAACTGCGACCCAAGTATAATAAAACAAATGACGTTAATTACACTGCGACCTTGGTCGCAGAGAGACAACTCATATTTAAACAATTGCGACACCATGTCGTCAGTATGTAAGAAAAAAAAGTAAGTTTCATATACTGCGACCAACGTCGCATTCGGCTACAAGTAAAGGTCCTTTCGGAAAAAAAAACCAAAGTCGCACAAATCTGAAACTATAATTTTATCAACTTCGACCGAGGTCGCATGCAGTGTATGCACATCAATTTTTCGAAAATACTGCGACATAGTAAAAATAGAAGGAAATACCAAAAAATTTGAAAAAAAATATAGACCTTTTCCACGGATGATTCCAAAATCTCTTTCATAACTGCGACCATGGTTCCAAGATTTTTAAAAAAAAATTAAAAAAATGCGACCTCGAAAATAAATCTGGAAAAAATTTAAAACTATTAAAATACACAAACGCTAAAAATTTTGAAAATATCATTTTTTGTTAGGCGCGCCATCAGTTGCAAATATATTTTTTTAAAAAAGGATCAAATTTGTGAAAGAAAATAACTATTTTGGATCAGAATCGCCGGTTGAAATTTTAGAGCTGTAAATTTTTTTGAAAGCCAATTTTTTACATAAGGTAAAAAGTTGTGAGGGAGGGTATTTCGGAAACTACAATGTTGAGGTGACTGGCATTAAATTGGCAGGATTTTTCAAGAATTGTCCGCCAAAATTGATGACAGATGTGGGGCGTTGATTTTGCCACGTCCGCCGGCTGAGAGAACTCTCTCAGCCTGCGGCTGAGGTACAGTAACTATATATTATATTAGATATGACCTCAGCCAGCTGAGAGAGAATCTTAGCTGGCGTGACGTGGCTGAATTTCAGCCACAATTTTGGACGCTGCTATCATGGTCGCAGTTTTTTATGAGGACTGTGATCAAGTCGCAGTATTTTTCTGATGACTGCTATCATGGTAGCAGTGTTTTCTGAGAACTGATACCACAGACGCAGTCTTTTTCTGAGGACTGTGATCATGGTCGCAGTCATTTTCTGAGAACTGCTATCATGCTCCCAGCCTAATTACACTGAAAATATATGATTTTTAAGGACTGCGATCATGTCGCAGTCAGCTGCTGCGACCATGCTGAAGCACCAGCTGAGAGTCTCAGAGCTGGCAACTGGGGTACATTCCAGCTGAGGTACATTTGTCTCTCATATATATATATATATATATATATATATATATATATATATATATATATATATATATATATATATATATATATATTGTAACACATCCATCTTCGGTATGCGGCACTAGGTCTTTGAACAAGGACAAACACCACAACTGCTTCAACATAAGTGTTTAAAAAACTGGAAAAACAAAGCGAAGCAACCATATAAGCTGGTCGTCACTCGCTCAGATGGTGAAGCCTGTTTACTATTTAGACTTCCAATGAGCCACATGAGTCTTATTTTTTGCTGGTTGTTTAATAATTATTTAGTTGTTATCTAACTGTTTCTATGTTTCTTCCTTTTTTAATCAAATAAGTGAAGATATTTTAAGCCGTTAAACATCATAGAGGCATCTTCCTGTCAGTAACTAGTTAGTACTACTTGTGTGTTTGTGTAACTCAGCAAACATCTGAGAAAAATATATCATATAGATACCGGCACCACCAGAATCTCTTTCCGTACCTGAAGGCAACGAACATATCTTTTTGTGTATCCTAAATCATTTACGAGTGGCACCTCCAAAGCTTTAGCTAATTGACGAGCAGAAGCAACAAAGCTGTCAGACAAACAAAAAATAAATAAATGAACTGTTAAGAACATGGATCATTCATAGAAGGAGCATAGATGTACACCGCTAACTGATAACCAATTACGACTATAAAACATGAAATATATATATTAAAAATTAGCAAAAGTCATCTACATGAGATTACACCTTGAAGAAGCATTAGAAAGGGGTGAGAAAAAATACATAATCATCCTCGTTTCTTTCCTCACTTCCTAGAGGCAGCTTATACTACTCTTTTGCTTACACAGAAACACAGTATCTGGAAGAGTCTAAAAGCATCTGTGAAAGTGAATGAAGAAGTTACCAAAAGAATAAACAGGAGCATTAATGATTTATATTTTGAAAATCTACCAACTCAGGTTACCCGCGGGGCAGGGTGGGGGTGGATGATACACATCTCTGTACCATTTGTAAACTGAAGGTGTTGAGTTAAATCCTATAATCCAGAAGGCAGTTTATATTGATCTCTGGGTTGTAGGTGAATGACATTGTAACGGAAAGCACCCGAAATGGGGAAAATGACCCCCATAAGGATATAAATATTCATTTCAAATGTAAAAGGCCTGCTGATGGGATCGCTCTATCTATTAGTAGTCTCTTTTTTAGTTGTTTTATTTTATTTAGTGTGATTTTAGTCCCACATCAGCTATGATGGGAAAGTCTCCTTTGTAGGAGCCTATGTAAGGCCAAGGCTTGTAGTTGATTATTTAGACTATGATGAACTAATTTAAACCCTCCTTTTGTGAAAGCTTAGTAATTTGCTTTACAAATTTAATCTTTGCATGGTGATGTGCAGAATGGGAGAGAGATCTCCCAAGTGCTAAAGCCTAAATTCATCTTTATCCCCTCAAAACGATAATTTCTTCCCTCTTTTTTCTTTTCCCTTCTCGTATTACATCAGTTTGGTATCAGAGCTAAAATCCCTGATATTTTCTCTGTCCACAAAAATCTCCCCATCTAAAAAAACATAGCCTCCACAAAACCTAGATCTATCTCTCTATCTTCCTATTCTCTGTTGAAACAAAAGAAAGAAAAAATGAAAGAAAAAAAGAAGAGGGAAAAAAAGAGAAATTCAAAAAAAAAAATTACTATTCTTCTTCCCCACCTGTGAACACCACCTCCAATACCTTGCGGCTCCGTAGACGGCCGGAAGCTCGCTGATCTGCTCTCCCTCGTCTTCATTGTCCTATATCTTCTCTCCCTCGTCTTCATTGTAGTCGCCGTCAATGATATCATCGAAGTCAACGACCGCCACCAGATCTAGCAGAGTCGACTGCAACGACAACATCAAAGTCCGCCGCCGCCGTCCTTTTCTCCCCAATCCTCGTCGACGACAATTGCTCACCTCTGACGAAGTCCCGATCAAATCTACGCCTCCTCCGCTCTCGTCGTGACTCCTAGTTCCATCAGAGGCTTTCTCGATGCCATCAGTTGTCGCCACCGTCGACATCAGAGCACAGCGCCCTCATCCTCTTCGTCAATTCCACCTCGAAGTCACCACTCCACTGCCGGATCTACTCAACGACAGCGCCAACCTCCGACCTCACCAGATCTCTCCGACCTCGCCTTTGTCCTCATCAGGACCCACCAACGCCACCTTCGTCGTCATCTTGCCACTTCAACGCCGCCAAACCCTCGCCGGCTCGTCATCGACGTCCACCCTTCACTGTCGTCGTCGCCTGAACCACCGCCACCGCCAGCACTTCAGCCTGAGCTCTTGGTTGAAGGAGAAAGGAGAACGGGTGTGGGTTTCAACTCCTGAACCCAAATCCACTTACTATTGGAATTAATTGTTGAACCTGCCAAGTAAACCCGGCCCGCTTCAAAGACCCGACCCATAATTCAAGTTGCGGGTTCAATTTGGGTTTGAATTCGCATTGGATTGACCCAAGCAAGCCAACCCGCTAAGTTAAATCAGCACAGTTTAACTGAGTTAACTCGGCCTAACCGAGTTAACTCAGCCAATTCAGCAGCAACACAGTGACCAGTTCAGTAAGTCAACTCAGCAGACTCGACCAAGTCAAGAGTGGGCCAACTCAATCCCTTTTCACAATAGCAGAGCATCAGTTTGTTCCGGAGTCCGTTTCAGGCCCGTTCGGAGTCCGATTCGAGTCATGTCTGAAGCGTTGGATCCGCAGCTGAGTCCCGGAGTTGCTGGAAAGATTTCACAGCTTTTGAGCAACAGATCAGATCTTCACAAGCTCTTCTTTGGTGTCGGTACTGTTCCTGCGACAGTCTAATAGCGTTTAAGGACCAGTTCGAGTCCGATTCAAGTTCTGTTCGAAGCATTAGGTTCATAACTGAGCCCCAGAGCCGACATGGAAGAAAACCTTGACCGCATGCTGGAGAAACTTGACCTCATCCTCAGACTAGTTTAGGATTGCAATTCCACATTAAAGAGGATAAAATCACGAGGCGAGAGTCGACATATCAATAGCGTTCTGAGTGATGATGCCAGAGAACCAGAAGTTGATGAGACTGAGCCAGAGCCAGAAATTGTTGATGACCCAGAATCGGAACGAAGCCAGGTCCAAAAGTTGTTGATGAGCCGGATCCAGATCCAAAGCCAAAGTGAAAGTCTCTTATTGAGACCCATGTAGATCTTCTAGCAGAACCTATCATGGAGCTATTGCCGTCTTCGCCAGCTATGAGGGCTCCTTATCCCTAAGGTCGCCTGACGTGTACGACCCGCTGCAGATCTTTCTCAATGAGGCAGGTTCACAGGAGTTTAGCGTCATGGTATGCGGCTCAGTTTCAGCAGAACTAATTTGAGTTGTTTTGTTGTATTTATCATGCTCGAGCTACCTCCGACTGCGGTCGATCTGTCACGGAAGCCAATTCCGCCACCATCGTGGCTCAAGCATGATGCATCAGTGTGATGCTTCCCCGACCACCACCTTAACCTATTGATGTGAGATGTACATTCTACTCGATCGTGCTTGCTACCTGTCATCATTGCATTCACCAGGATGAATGCTTGTCAACGGGGGAGAATGATGGGATCGCTCTAACTATTACTTAATAGTCTCCTTTTTAGTTATTATATTTTATCTAGTGTGTTTTTAGTCTCAGATCGGTTATGATGAAAAAATCTTCTTTGTAGGAGATTATATAAGGCCAAGGCTTTTAGTTGATTATTTAGACTATGATGAATTAATTTAACCTTTTTTATGAAAGCATAGTGATTTGCTTTACAAATTTAATTTTTGCATGGTGATGTGCGGAGTGGGAGAGAGATCTCCCGGGTGTTGAAGCCCGAATTCATCTTTATCCTCTCAAAATCCAATTTTTTTCTCTTTTTTCTTTTCCCCTTCTCGTATTACATCACCTGTGCTATATGTCAAAATTAATAGAAAATAAGATGGACACCAAAATTTGGACATAACACTTAAATCAAAGAGTTGGAATTTGATTAGAGTACGCCAGCAAACAACCCTAATGTGTGGTTACTTGATCCATGATTAAATCAATAGTTCAATATTTCCTGGCATTTATGCACAAAAATATTCTGAAATAGAACACCTCGTATTGCATGAGGCAGCTCCCTTCTCGAGAGGTCCAAAACCCTACAACATGTTAGGATGGTGATTGATAATTCAATAAGATGTTTAATAAATCTAAATTCTGAGAGGGCCATATTGTCTCTAAGACTATACCTTAAAAAAAAAAAAATGTAATTCAATATATAAAACAAAGCAACAAAAGAAATCACGTCAATTGTCAAAAAACTTCTTCATTTTACTTGATGCCTTACATCAGATGAAGATGGATGATGCATGCTAATTTTTGCACCTATGTGGCTTGACGAGAGGGATGGACCAGTTGGAATAGTCATGGAATTGATCCGGTTTGAAATTTCAATTATCAACTTTTCAAAGGGTTAGAAAATATAGTGTTAGAACAGGTGGGTCATTGAATGAGACATTTAACATTGATTGGTTAAAGATATTTGACTGAGATAAATTAGAAGCTCTGTTTAGACTGGGAATTAGTAAATCAGATTGGAAGTGTAAAGACCGCGGGGGGGGGGGGGGGGGGGGGGGGGGGGGGGGTGTGGTGGTGATAGACAGTGTTCAAGCTAACAATACTCATGTGCGTCACTGTTCATCAAAGAACAGCCATTGACCGAGAGTCACATGATACGGTAAGGTTAGGGATTAATTCTGCTATTCTTTTATCTTGTTCATTTCTTGCTTTATGAAAGCTACAAATACAGGCTAAAATAACAAGATTTAGATAGATTTAGAAAGATAAACCGTGATTTGGGTTTATTTGAGATCACCCTCATCTTTTTCTTCTTTCATCTCAAGATGCTGGGCCATTATTAATCTTTTTAACCTTCTTTCTTCCTGACTGCAAAAACCCACTTCCTCTGTTCGTTAACCAGCTCCTCCTACTTTACATCACTCAAGTTTTCAAATAACAAACCTGGCTCAAATCAACCCCCAACCCTAGCCTCCTCTCTCCTCTATCTCTTGTCGCTCACCCACCTCCTATCTGATATCTCCTCTCCTCTCTCTAGATGGGACTCTGAAAATCAGGTTTTTCTTTTTTCTTTTCGTGCCTTTTTCCTATTTCTTTTCTTCCTCATCATGCTCCTCTTCAAGCTCCTCTTCCCTTCTCCCTCTGTTTTCCTTCACCTTCTCGGTTGTTGCACGTGTTGCTGCTTCTTTCCTTTTCTGCTTAGTTCCATATTATGTACACACTATAATACTATTACATCAGATTATGCATATGCCAGTGTATGATATATGTGTTTTCGTTGTGCATAGAGGGTCAGCTGGCTAACTTGTATATACAAGAAATGTATATTTGTGAAATTAGCTATATGGTATTATAGCTCAATCCATAATGCCATTATATTCATTTCTTTGCCTTCTACAACCAAGTCTCTTTACATTTAATGAGACATAACTTAAAATTCACGAATATGAATTTACATGCATAAATATCTAATTCAAGAAATCCATGTGCCAAGGGGTCTGACTAGACTACCTTAACACGTCACCAACACCAGTATTAACACAGGGGCTCACTTATGAACATGCAGCAATGAACAAGGATATGGCACACAGACACGACATGACAGAGATAATGAATATATCACCTAAATCTCTAAGTATTTTCCCATCAAACAGGGCCTGCATGAAGCAAGACATTGCAAAAGATTTGACAAAGATTTATGATTTGTTGTTCACATAACGTGAACACTCTTAATTACTAAAAGGAAATTATGGACAAGAAAAGGGCTCCCAACAATCCTAAAAGACCCGCTCCCAAACTCCCTAGACCAAAAGAACCTAGACCGGGAAAAAGAAAACGGATTTGCTATAGGGAGTTAGAGAAATAGACCAAGTCGCCGCATATCACAGAGAGCATGAATCATAAAGAACCATGAAACAGAGAAAAGCAACAAAAATTAGATATGGACAAAACAAAGACATGGCATTGAAGAAAACAAAACTTTTGGCACACACCTGCACACCCTCTCAGCGCAAGAGAAAAGGTGCATCCTAAGTACAGTGTCACCTGGACACTTCAAATTTTCACACACACTCTTATATGTGGGCACCACATCCTGAGAAGGGAGTCGTCACCTAGAGATTTGTCTGACACTTGAAACACCTTCGAGTATTATACTCACATTCAACAACACTTCAAGTGATAAATGATGTAAAACAGGATGGATCGCAATCAGCTTCAAGCAATGGAAAGGAAAACTAGGGTTTTGCAACGAAGAAAAGAAAATGAGAATTAGGTTTAGGAAAATGGATAACTTTGGGCTTCACACACTTTGCACCACGGGCTTCACACTCCTTACACCATAGGCTTCACACCCAGTCTCAAGAACGCAAGGCTAAGAAATTTTAACTGAAAGGTTTTAATTCATTCATTGTTTACCAATAAGAGAAGTTTTGGGGCCTATTTATAGGCTTTACAAAAGTCCAATACCTGGATATAACAATGATGTTGCACTAAAAGCAAAATCAAAGAAAGCAACTAACTCAAAAATAAACCAAGGCAAAATAACATTTAGAGAATGGTGTGATGTCTCATAATTTTCCCTGGGTGGAAAAAATCCGACCTTTGTCGAGTGTGAGCTCCCCACGCAAAGCATCTCAAGCGAGCCATAGTGGTGATTGACGAATCAACACTAGTGCATCACGTTGAAACCACAATGGTGAAGTGGAGCTGGCCTCCATGACGAACCGACTGCAAATAATGATAGCTCAAAGAAGGCATATGTTGCAACTAGAAGTGATCATCCCTATTGAGGGTTGAACTGACACAAGGATCCCATGGAATATCCAACTCGTAGGTAATGGCGACAATCCTCTTTAGAACCCTTTCAAAATTTGTACGCCAAGCGTGCAACTTCCCCACAGTCTCAGAGTGACTCGTAACTATCACCTTATTATCAATCGCAAACTCCTGCAAAACGCTATATGGGTATGCAATGAATTTGTAGTTGTCACTGCAAATTGTTGTCTAGTGAGATTATCATCAAGAAACACAGGCAAATGCAATGCAGTAAACACTCTAGGTATAACTTTTATAGATGAAAAAATAATATATACAGGATGCCTAGGAGGACCAAGGTTCTCAATATCGGATATCGGAAATCGTATCGGATGGGGTTTTTCATATCGGATATCGGATATCGGGGGATCGGGGAGATATTGGGGATACGCGCGCATATCGGGCGTTCATATTAGACACTATATATAATGAAATATTGATAATTAAGAGTTGGTTTAGGGTCATACATATCATCTATCTTATAAAAATGATGTAATATGCTTGCAGATACAGTAAAAAATAATATACATTTGCACGCAGTCATGCAATAAATTAGTTATTTCATACCAGGTGATGTATCGGACGATTTATCAGCCAATATCGGGAAATTTATCGGGCGATATTTCAAATATCGACCGTTTTTTGCTGCAAACGATATGGCGAACGATTTTCTCATATCGTATCGGCAGCAGGCAAAAAAGGAGATATCGGACGATATCTCGGCCGTATCAGCCGATATTTAAAACAGGGAGGAGGACACACATTTAACTCCTTTAATGGTGTTATACTGGACATATACAAACTCTAAACAACCAATAAAAGAAAAAACATTGAAAATCATTTGCTGGGTCATGGCAAAGAACTCAGATGACTCACTGGAAGATAACTCAACAAGAACGATCATAAACCATAATCAGCACAAGAGAACTCGAATGACTTATATAGCTCTGTTGGTATATTAGAGTCGACTATCACATCCACGTCATCATTGGTACTATCAGAAGACACATGGTCCTCATCAATAATCGATTCACCGGAATCAACTAGTGTATCCTCGACAATGCTAGTAATCTCAGGAAGAATGTTGGCATTCTCAACAACTTTCAAATCATCAACATTATCACTAGGCACAATTCTAACATGACAACTCTCCGAGGGGCACTAATAATCATAATGTCCATATCTCACACTTAGAACACTGCTCTCAGGCCTTGGCAATAAGTAACCATTGAAAGTCAGGTATATTTTTTAAAGCGAACTCAAAAAACCTCTTCAAGGATGTCCACATCATGGGAGCTCATGATTATAGCACGCTTAATTTTGGACCTTAAGCCTAAAACAAATCTAGTTATCATCTGGGAACGGTGCTCTCCCATGTCACAATTACAAGTTAAGTCCTTAAATGTGGCTAAGTAATCCTGAACGAATATATAACCCTAGCGAAGGTTGCATAACAGATCTAAGAGGTAGTTCCTATAATATTTGAGAAGGTACTTCTCTGTAAGCTTTTCTTTCATTTCTTCCCAATACTCTAAGGCAACCCTACATCTCATGCAATATCTCTACCAACTCCCAGTAACTTCTAACTGACCCTACGAGTTTTCTCCTAGCAAATAAGATTCTATTGGCATCAGAAAACCTATACCAATCAATGTGGCAGACAATATTGGCTAACCAGTCACAAAAACACACGAGGAGAGCAGTAACTATCAACTTTTGAATCTTCCAACTCAACTTTACATGCTATTTTATCTTTCCTAGCACGCCAATCGTGAATACAGCAACTCTCATGGTCACCTCTAGTACATGCCCAATATTGACTAGCAATGATGGCTACAAATGCAAAATCAAGCAAACAAACAGATGTAATGCAATTTTCTAACTCAAATAAGACTATATGCATGCGCTAAAATGAGGCAAATAAATTTTCTAAAAGTTTCAAGTCCTAAATGCGATAAATGTAACCCTACAAGTGATGAAAATAACACAATAATGCAAATCACTAGATAGAAGCATGTACAAATCAACTAACAAATCAATGCATTCCACTAGTATTGAAAGTAATTTAGCAATTGATAATTTAGATCAAGTTCAAATGCAACTGAGGGAGTTAGTCATTCATGCCCAATGCAAGATTCCTCTACGAATTCTTCGAAAAAAAATATCCACACTAAGAGCTGAAAGTCACCAAAAAGATCTTGGACAATACCAGCACCGAATAGGGACTTATAGAGGGCAGATTGTTTCCATTGATTTTGCAAAAGGGGAAAACTTACAAAAAAGGGTCGAGGAGCTAAATTACAAGTATTCTAACAGATTACAAATAGATCTCCTCTGAGATTCTGGAGAAGTGTGCCGATAGGAGTCTGGTCAGTGCGCGACCACTTTGTCCTTTTGACGATGCGATCGATGAGATTCCCTTCTCGCCTGGTTCGGAGAATCGGAGAACAGAAGGTTGGTAGAACCCTCTTGTTACTTCTCAAACTGCCTCCACTTGGGAATTCCTTCTCGCCTGGTTCCGGAGATTCCTTGAGAGGAAGATCTTAGGGTATCAGCACCCTGATTAGAGAAGCAGTTCTCTGAATTCTCTGAATTCTTGGAAGCAAGAGAATAGATCTCTGTTTAGCCGTCTCTCTCTGTGCGTCTCTTTGCCTGTGCGCTGTGTGCCCTTCTGTTCGTATGCCTCTGGTGGGCCATTTATAAGGAAAGCAGGGGTATAATTGTCCCTTGAAAATCTGAAAACAGATTGAGTCAATCTGTTTAAATCTGGAAAGTAGCCTTGCTGCGAGGCTAGAATCAGCTTCTGCGAAGCTAGGAATAACAGGTAGCGTCAGTCTCCTGATCTGTTTTGATTCTTTCCAAATAATTAAAGATTTCCCCTGATCTTCTTACTTGTTTTAGGAGAGTCAAGAGATTATGGTAAACAACTACCAAATTTGATCTCAGATTTAATCTTGATTAGATTTGATCTTGAATAGATTTGATCTCATCTGAAGATTTGATTGGTCAAAGGTTGACCATAAAAGACCCACAGCGGAGCTGCCGCATTGAGCTCACAGCGGAGCTGGAAGGAGCATCTGGCGAAGTCAGAAGAAAGCTCTTCAGCGGAGCTAAATGAACATCTATGGCGAAGCTACGATCCTTCTGCGCGGTTGCGAATGACTTCGAGCGAAGCTAACTCTCTGCGGAGTTAACTGAGCACTTCAGGCGAAACTGTAAGTTAGCTCACTGATAGAGCTTTGAACATCTTCAAGGCGAAGTTGGACAAACTTAGCCTCTCAGGCGAGGCTATCCCCTTGGGCTCATGTGATGCTAAGTATTGAGCTAACTTAGCATCTTAGGCCTGCTTAGGTCTCTTCAAAGACAATCTGGGCTCATTGTCTGCTTTACTGGATCAGTAGAGTCCAAGTTGCTGATTTGTCCCTCGGAGATGGGTACAGAACTGGTCGTTAGCTTGTCTGTCACTTGTCTTTTGTAAATGTCAACAAGTTTAGACATTGTTCAGGCCAGTCAGGAATCTTGTCTTTTTTAGAGTGTCAACAAGACCCCCTTCAAAGTTTTTGAAAGTCTGCAATGGAATGGTTCAGGTTTCGAAATACTTTGAATTGCTTTGATTGATGGTATGTGAAGTACGAACGTCGCCATGGTGGTTGAGTTCAGCTTCGCTTTCAATCCTGCTTCCGGATTGGAATAAGTTCGCCGAGGAATCGTGTAGATTCGCGATTCTGGATAGCTTCGCTTCTGAGTAGCTCCGCGTTCGAATCTCTCTGAGTAGCTCCGCTTCAAATTGGTCTTGGAACGTCGTTCCTTTCCCGAGGCCAACTGCTTTCGGCTAGTTACGAGAAGGATTGCCCCTTTTTCGAGGTTACAATAACCTATTACATTAACGAGGAAGAACATTGGTTCCTCGTGCAATTCCGAGGGAGACTATTCCCTTTCTCAAGGCTCAATAAATGCCTTAAATTCGCTCGCGCTTCTAAGCTTGAAGGAGCGGCAGTGCGATCAGGCCATGAGGCCTATAAATAGGACACCTGAAGTCCTCTGCAGAGAAGTAGTCTGCTCATGACTTCTCCTGGTTGTTCAGAGAAGTATACTCAGATCTCTGAAATAGTGGGGGTGCCCACTCTGGTCATTAACCGGCCAAGAACTGGTGAGTCTCGGTCATCCAGAGACTTTACCAATGGACTAATGACTTTAGGGAGTTTCTCCCTTAATTTAGCTTTATCAGCTGGCTCAGGGATTGATTTCCCTTGTTCTTCATTTTGTATCTGACTGATTTGAATCTGTTGAATCTGCTTGTTAAGTTCGCCACATAGGCAAGAATTGGGGACTTAGTCTCTTCAAGGTTGAGCCAGTCTTGTCATATAGGTGGGGTCAAAACTGCGTCCCTCTGGATCAGTCTGGCTTAGCCATATAGGCGAAGCTAGGACTTAGCTCTTTTTGACGCTCCTTCAGTATAACTGTCTTAGGCGGAGCTAAGACTTAGCTTACGCTGAGCTAGCCCATCATCACTATGCAAGCGAGTCTATCCTCTGCTTAACTGAAATCCATCCTTAAAGCGCAACTGGATCGGATATAAATTGATTCGCCTAAAGAATTTGACTTAGCGTACCATTCTTGCATTTTTTCTTTGCTTTACTGCTAACCTGTTTTTCATCTTGCGTTGCAGTGAACTGTGCTCGCCCATCTTTCATCTTAATGAAAGAGACCAGAAACTTGTCTCTTGAAACTTTAATCCTAAGCAGGAGGAACCAACTGGGGCAGCTGATGCGTGTTCCCCGAAGAGGTTGGCAGTCGCTTATCCGAGATGATCCACTTCGAGAAGGGGCTGATAGTCGCTTATCCGAGATGATCCACTTCGGGAAAGCGGACGTCACCTGTAAGGTCTCGGATCCTTCCTCTGCCAATTTTCATCAAAGAAGATCCGACTTTCTGGTGGCAACCGGTCCTTTGCCAATTTCATCAAAGAAGATCCAGCCTCTTGATGGCAAAATCTGCCATTATGCGAAAGATTACGGCCTTGTGCAGGAGGAAGGCCTTTCGTGTCCAGTTAGTTTCGCTTGGAAGTAGATAGGACCACTTGTATGCCTTTGGAGTAATGATTCGGTTGTACGAACCACCTTGATATAGTGTCAATGTATCTTCCCTTTTGAATCAATAAAAGTTCATTTTTCGTTATTTATCTGCTTTGTTTTTCTCCTTTTTGACTCGAGAACACCTGAAGTGGACCAACTTGGGCAAGTCTTTTCCCTAGGAGGAAATGAGGACTCTTAGCCGAGCTAAGCTTCCGGCGAAGCTGAAGACAGATTTTCAAATAAGTCAGGAGCCAGTTTCTGGCGAAGCTAGCACGGAATTTCCGCGAAGCTAGAGATGTGATTTTAGCGGAGCTAAAGCATGTTTCTCAGCGAAGTTATTCAAGCGTCGCGCTAAGTCAACTCTGGACTCACGGCAGAGTTAGCCCTTAGCGGGCTGAAGTAACGCTTCTTGGGAAGGCGCTTTAGGCGCCGTTTCAAATTAATTTGAAACGATGATTGCGCTCCTTTCGAGGAGGCGGAGTTTTAGGCAATCATAAACCTATAAAAGCCTGATCGGGCTGAAAGAGAAGGCACCACTTCTCTTTGAATTTTTAGAGCACTCTGACACTTTTCTTCTTCCTCCTTCGTTTGGAATTTCAAGAACTTCTTCAGTTCTCCGATGGCTCCCAAAAGACGGGCAGGAAAGAGGTAGCAACCTCTACGACGGAGGGTCCTTCTCCTTCTCCGGTCATCGAACGATCTTTCCCTTTTGATCAGAGATTTTCATCTCTTTTAAAGCCAATTTCTAACTATCTTCTGATGAATACAGAGCGATCAATCATGATCTGGTGATCTTAGGGAGTTCAATTCCCTGAATTTCCTTTGATTTCTTGATTGGGAATCTTAGAACCGAAGGGTCTCTTCTTTAAGCTTCCAGGCGAAGCTATCCCTTAGACTGTTCACATCCTATTGAATGATAGCTGCGAAGCTAACCTTTGGAGTGTAACTGAAAAGAACCTTAGTGCCCTTAAAATAATCTTTAGGTAACAGTACCTTTCTGACGAAGTTAGCCCCTGGGGCTTCGTCGCGTTCTGTTGTTCGAGGTCAAGCTTCCAGAGCGAAGCTAATACTTGGACATTTTCCTGCATCCTGCCTTCGTGTGGAGTGCGGAGTTAAGCTGCAGCTGCGAAGCTAAGCTTCGGAGCGAAGCTATTGTTAGGCCAGCTTCGCTCGGAGACGGACCTCATTGTCTGCTTCACTGGATCAGTAGAGTCCAAGTTGCTGATTTGTCCCTCGGAGATGGGTACAGAACTGGTCGTCAGCTTGTCTGTCACTTGTCTTTTGTAAATGTCAACAAGTTTAGACATTGTTCAGGCCAGTTAGGAATCTTCTTTTTTAGAGTGTCAACACAGATCTGTTGTCCAAAAGCTGTAAAACTCCTCATTAGCTCCGAGACATAGCTACGATTTCAACACTTCAGACGGAACACGAATCGAACATCGAATGAGACTATAATAGGCTCTAGACTGCTGCTGTGTTGCTGTAACTGAACTAGCTCAGTTGAGTCAACGCAGACCGAGATGGACTTAGTCACGACCAAGTCAGCTGAGTCAGCTCGGGTCAGACTGAGATAACTCGGATCTGACTTGGTTTGGGTCAGCTCAGAACTGAGTTGTCAGCTCGGGTCGGGTCGGGCCCAAACCGCGGCGCTGACATTAGCTTCGAAGCTGATGATGTCAGCATCGGCTCGATCGGCTCTGGTGACACGGCAGCTTAGCGGGTAGGTTCGACTTGGACCGGGTTGCTATAGGGTCGGACCTTGTGCTGGTAACGAGTCGGGTCAGCTGCGATTTTGACAACTTAAACCCTACAATCTAAACTAAGTGGATTTGGGTCGGGTCAGAACTGAAGATCCGAACCAAACCCAGATACTCCTCTTTTGTTCTCTACGACGATGAAGCGGCGAACGACGACGATGTGGATCTTGTCAATGGATGACGACTACGATGAGGCTTTAGGCTGAATCTGAAGGCGGAGGAGGTCGTGGTGGCTGTAGCAGTCGGTGAAGGTAGGGGATGTCGGCGAGGGTGGGGAGATGTCAGCGTCGATGGTGGACAAAGGTGGTAGATCAGTCTTGGATAGGATGAAGAGGATTGGCGGCGGCGGCGGCGGTGCTGACTGGCGTGTCGATGGTGCAAGGAAGATCTGGCGGGTAGTGCTGGCGGTTGAGTTGCGGCGACAAAATCTGCGACAGTCAGTTGCGGTAATTGTTGGAGATGTTGACAATGATGGTGTTGATTTGGCAGCACTGCTCAAGTGTTGTGTCAATGACAGGAACAGAGTGAAGACGAGGAGGTTGGGGTGGTTGTTGTGCGATTTGAGTTCTTAAGCTGGTGGTGGCAGCCCGAGGCAGGAGAAGAGTAGAAGCGGGTGTTGTCGAAGGTCGTTGGCGTGGCGGTGAAGGCGGAGGTGGTTGGCGGACTGATAGGGTTAGGGTTTTTGGTTTGTGGAGATAAGGGAGGAAGGAGATGATGTACAATGCTATTTTTTGTTCTGTTTTTTCCTCATTTTTTTAATGAAGCTAAGGTTTTGAGGAAGGAGAAACGGGCTTGGGTTTTGAATTTTTAAGAACAGATTTAGGGTTTGGAGAGACTAGGGTTAGGGTTTGGAAAAGAAGAAAAAGCTAGTGTTTTTGGAAATTTTTTTTGGTGGAATGAATCTAAGAAAATTGAAGGGGATGGAACCAAGAACTCTCATACCAAAATTCATGTAAAACACGACGGATCGCAATCACCTTCAAGCAATAAAAAGGAAAACTAGGGTTTTACAAGAAAGAAAAAGAAAATGGGAATTAGGTTTAGAAAAATGAATAACTTTGGGCTTCCCACCCCTTACACTATGCGCTTCACACCCCAATCTTAAGAACTCGAGGCTCAAGAAATTTTAACTGAAAAGTTTTAATTCATTTATTGTGTACCAATAAGAGAAGTCTTGAAGCCTATATATAGGCTTTATAAAAGTCCAGTACCCGGATATAACCGATGTGATACTAAAAGCAAAATCAAAGAAAACAAATAACTCAAAATAAACTAAGGCAGAATAACATCTAGCAAATAGTGATGTGGTAAAAGCAAAATCAAAGAAAATAAGTAACTCAAATAAACTAAGACGGAATAATATCTAGCAAATGGTGTGATGTCCTCATCAATAAAATTATAGCCATATTGCCATTCTCTTGCAAAATTAGAGATTTTGCAAGGTGTCAACCAAGAAGTTGTCAACCTAGACTGCAGTGGATAAAACTCTAAATTAATTTGGGAAACTATGGAACAATTATTCAAGTTGATTACTCATGACACACAGTTATACACATTTGCCTGGAAATCCACAAGAGAGGTATTTTCCGGAAGGTTACACTTTATCAATTTTACATCAATCACAGACTACAACAACCAATATACAGGGCAAAGGAAATAGTGCATGTTTGCAATTTTTCATCAGAGGATAGCAAAGTTCTTTCTGAGTATGTTTGAAAACTAGGACATTTCATATAGAATGAAAACATAGGCCATACTTACAACCTTTCTAATTATTTCTACCTTAATTTCAACTTAATCATTTCAATTTTGTCGTTATACCTTTCTTGGAACTTACATATAGACAGCTTTCTTAACCCATAAGAACTTTAAGTTGTTTGTGTGTATCCATGCACTTAGTAGTTTTTATTCCACTTCTTAATGCACCTCTTTCAATTTATTAATTTATCTTTATATAAAAACATGAGTATAGCTACATTTTATTGTAACTATATTAACTATGTTGAAAAAAAATAATATTTATTTATAATACGCAAGGTATAAGCTACAATCTTGTAAAAAGATAAAAAAAAAGCAACATTAATATAATTACATATTGTTAGAGTTATTAATCTTGATGTGGGTACAATCAAGTAATTGTGAGTGTACTTATTTTTATAAGCTAATATAAATAAACATAGATACAACCTAGGGTTTCATCTCCTTGCACTCTATTTTTCTCAATTCTCTCTCTTCCTCTCCTCTTCTTCTCTCTTCTCCTCACAAACTTTTCAAACTTCACTTGGTATCAGAGCAACTTAAAAGTACTGCATATCCTGTTTATCTCGTGGATCGAACTCCACATTGAGTTCAACGGGAGTACAGGGGTGGTAGCCCCTGTCCGGGAAAATATCTGAACTTTGAAGAGGTATTTTTCTCAATTTGGGGGGTTCTTGATGGTTGTATGATCGTGGTGTGTTCGTGGTGCGAGAAATAGGGTTTCTGCAGATCTCTCTGTCCGTAGCATATTCGTAGATGAGATCTAAGGTTTCTTCAGATCTCTCTGTTCGTGATGTGTTCGTGGACGAGATCTAGGGTTCTCCAGATCTCATATTCTTGTTCGTTGTGAGCTCTAGGAGTTCTGAGATCTCGCGTCCTTGTTGCATCTACAAGCATGGTGGGCCTCGGTGGTGGTTGTGGTGATGGCAGACATTATGGTAGAGATCGTGGTCGTGGCGGTGAAGATGGTGGCCGTGGTGGTCGTCGTGGTCCACCACGGAGATGTAATTATTGTGGCATGAATGGTCACACTGAAGACTATTGGTGGGACATGTGGGGCAAACGCAAGTATGCACATCAAGCATATGATGGAAATATACAGTTCACCACTTCTGCACCTGGACGTGATGCTTTCAGTTCTAATCCGACTTCAACTTCTGATACCTATGCTCCACTTGGATAAATTCTCCAGAAATTGAATGCTCTTGCTAGTATCTCTTCTCAACCTACTGCAATCATGACACATATAGGTAATTCAGCCTTTGTGGCAACTCAGACACCATCCTCTTGCTGGTCATCACTCAAGAACTAGCTCTCACACTCTTTCATAATCGTTTTTGTCTTATAAAACATAATATTGTCTTAAGTGATGGGTTGTACTCGCCTTGTGCTTGAGAAAGGTGTCATTCACCCTACCCAATCACTTCTTTATTTGATTCGTTACATGTGCGTAATTTTCCTTTCAATTTGTTATCTGTGATCCAATTAACCAATTCACTTCAATGTTCCGTAATATTTTCTCCTAATTCTTGTATTTTTCAGGACCTTAGGATGAAGAAGGTGATTGGTTCAGAGCATGAAAAAGATGGATTGTACTACTTGGATATACCTTAAAGGGCTTTCACTTTAGTTTCTACTTCTCTATTGCAGTGGCATTAGCATTTGGGTCATCCGTCTAAGGATAAGTAGCATCAAGTTGTTCCAAGTTTGCGTCATGTTTCTATTTTACAATGTGAGGCTTGCCAGTTGGGCAAATATCACCGTGGTTCTTTTCCTCGCTGTGTTGAGTCATCAGTTGCAATTATTTGAACTTGTTCATACTGGCATTTGAGATCTGTCAAGAGTTAAAAATCTGAAAGTAATTCAGTATTTTGCTACCTTCATTGATGATTGTTTAGAATGACTTTGTTATATTTAATGAAAGAATGATCTGAGTTCCCACATGTGTTTTTCATCTTTTATAATGAAATCTATGTTCAGTTTGATAAACGCATTAAAGTTTTACATTCTGATAATGCTTTGGAGTATATTCAATAATCTGTGGCTTCTTTTTTACTGGTCATGACATCATCATCAAACCAGTTGTGTCCACACTTCTCAGCAAAATGGTGTAACTAAATGTAAACACCAACACCTTTTAAATGTCGCTCAGACTCTCATGTTCAATATGCATGCCCCTAAATAGTATCTGGCAAATGCCATTCTTACTGCATGCTATTTGATTAATCACATGCCATCATCTGTGTTGAATAACCAAGTCCCTTTCTCCATGTTGCATCCAGGTGTCTCCATTTTCCTAACCTCCTCATGTATTTGGGTGTGTTGCCTTTGTTCACAACTTGGAACCTTATCGAGATAAGTTGGCTTCTCGATCTCTTAAGTTTGTTCTTTCTTGATTATCCTCGAACTCAAAAAGGCTATCATTGTTACAATCCTCAGTCATGCAAGTATTATGTCAGTGCAGATGTTACCTTCTTTGAGTCCACTCCATTGTTTCCTTCAGGAAACCATTCTTCGTTCACACCAGATCTAATATCTTCCATACCACTTTTGGTCATTCTGAATCCATTTATGTCTCCACTCCTCTTTTATAGGTTTCTCAAAGATCCAAGGGCACACAGGTTGTATTACGTGATTCAACCCCCAACACATCATCTTCCGTGTCTGAGGCTCTGGCTCCCAACACTATAGTTTCAAATGATCTCCCTATTACTCTCAGGAAAGGTAGTCATCTATGTACCACTAAATACCCTATTTCAAACTATGTTTCATTATATCGTGCTTCTTCTACTTTACATGCCTTTGTTTTATCATTGTCTTCTATTTCCATTCCTAACACTAATAAGCAAGCTATGTCATCTTTTGATTGGAAAAGTGCAATGGATGAGGAGATATCTGCTTTACATCAAAATCAGACTTGGTGAATTGAGAAGCACACAGTGGGTTGTAAGTGGGTAAACACTATTAAGTATCATGCAGATGGTTCAGCTAGTGGCAAAAAGGTATACCCAAACATGTGTGGATTATATGGAGACTTTTTCTCCCGTGGCTCAGTTGAATTCTATTCGCATTCTTATCTCTGTGGCAGTTAATCGCTAATAGCCTATATATCAGCTGGACATCAAGAATGTCTTTTTGCATGGTGACTTACAGGAGGTTTATATGAATCAGCCACCATGATATGTTGTGTCAGGGAGTGAGAATCTGGTGTGTCGGTTGAAGATGACATTATATGGGCTGAAACAATCACCTCAAACTTGATTTGATAAGTTCAGTTCTTATTAAGTATGACTTTTGACGCACCATGTCAAATCATTCATTGTTTAGATAGTCATTTACAAGAGGTGTTATTGTGTTGATCGTTTATGTTGATGATATCATTCTGAAATTGACTCTACTCGTATTGCACATTTGAAGGCCTTAGCCATCAGAGTTTCATAATATGGATTTAGGTACTCTTTGATATTTTCTTGGAATGAAAGTTGCTCGATCTAAAATGGGTATGTTTTGGACTTACTTTCAGAGACAGAAATGTTGAATTCTCGACCGGTTGATACTCTTATGGATTATCATGTCAAGCTTGATGCTAACATGGGGAGTTATTTGCGGATGTTGGATAGTATAGATAGCTGGTTGGGAAGCTTATTTACCTTACTATTACCCGACCAGACATCACTTATGCAGTTGGAGTCGTTAGTCAGTTTACGCAGGACCCTAGGCAGCCACATTGGGAGGCTCTCTCTCTTTTGCGGTACTTAAAGGGTGCACCTAAAAAGAATTTGTTATACAAATCCTCACAGAAGCCACAGTGGAGGGCTCCAATATGCTGATTGGGCAGGTAATCACAGTGATAAAAGGTCTACTTCTGGCTATTGTACTTTTATTAGTAGTAATCTTGTAATGTGGCGTAGTAAGAAGCAGATTGTTGTTACTCGTTCCAGTGCAGGGGTCGAATACCGCATTGTCTCACACAGCCTCTGAGATGATGTAAGTGAGGTCTCTTCTTCATGAAAGGCGGGTTATGGTTCTTATTTATATGAAGATGTGTTGATAATCAATCAGCCATTTTCATCGCTAGTAACCCGGCGTTTCATGAGCGCACAAAGCATATCGAGATAGATTGGCATTTTATTCGTGATTTGGTGATAAAGAAGCATATTGTCACTCCTTATGTTCGGTTTGAGGATCAGTTAGATGATATCCTCACCAAACCACTTGCTCGTAGTCCATTTTTTATGTAGCAAACTGGTCATGTTTAATCATTATGCTTCAGTTTGAGGGGGATGTTATTATTATTCCTGATGTGGGTACAATCAAGTAATTGTGAGTGTATTTATCATTATAAGCTAATATAAATAAACATGAGGTGCATCTTAGGGTTTTATCCCTTTGCACTCTATTTTCTCAAATCTCTTCTCCTCTCGTCTCTTTCTTCTCTCTCAAAACTTTTCAAACTTCACTCATATAAATTAGTAATACATATTTCTCCATAAAATTTAAAATTTATTTTTCTTTGCATTGCTCAGTGCAATAATATCTTGTGATCATCAAAAAGCATGTTGCCATTCATTTTTTTTTTTACTTAAACAATAATATTATTTGTATCGATTGAGAATATCTTGTCTACAGGGAATACATTTACGCAGCTTTACTTATTCAATAGTATTGTTTGTATTCCTATAGAGTTATCTCTCTTCAGCATGTACCTCACCCCACATCCCCCCTCTACCTTTGACTATTCTCACTTTTTTCTTTTGGGTTTCTTTCTTTTTGTTGACAAAACCAATAATGTGCAATTTTTATTTTCCATCAAAAATGAGTTTAGATAGAAGCTTTCGACCCAGCTATATAGATTCAGGACCACTAGGCAATAGAATCGTGGTAAAATTCCGATATTTGTGGAGGTTTTGGAATATTCTCTTTTCATTTCTTTCAATTTTTTTCATCTAGAAAGCATCTTCAATTTAGAGCTAAGACTTCATATTCTTTTAATATCCTTACAAAACACATTTCGAAGAAGAAAAATTAAACACTGTTAAAATCACCAAAAACCGAGGAAAACATGACCAAAATTTTATTGGGATACAAAATGACTTACGAGTTACAATAATTTTGTGAATCCTGAGTAGATAAGCCAGAAGATACATCTTGAACAGCATTCCAATATTTCTGAACCACAGCCACAAGTTTGTCTATTTCCTTTTTCTTTTTGGATTTCTTTATTTTTGCTGATGAAACCAATCATGTGCAATTCGTCTTTTTCCATTGAAATTCAGTTTAGACAGCTTTCCACCCAATATATAGATTCAAGACCACTAGGCAATAGATTCACAGGAAAATATTTGAGCTTTGAAGAGGTTTCGGATTATTCTCTTTTCATTTCTTTCATATTTTGTTTATCTAGAAAGCATCATCACTTCAGAGTTCAGTCTTAAAACTATACCATACCATGCAACACAAGCACGTTTATACATGTGTAAGCAATTACAAGCACATCTTGAAGAAGAATAATTAAACACTATCAAGATCACCAAAGACCGAGGAAGTTAACTAGATAAAATATTTATTGGCATACAAAACTTACGAGTTACAACTATTTTGCAAATCCTGTGTAGATAAGCCAGAAGATGCATTTTGAACAGCATTCTGATATTTCTGAATCACAGCCCCAAGTTGACTCACCTGGAGAGAAGAAACATTAATTATCTATAATCACAATCTACACAATAGCATGACGACAGTTAAGAAGTAGCTCAACAGACTCTAATTATTATTGTGGGAAAAAAAAAAGTCAGTTGCTACCTGAGGTATAATTAACCTCCGAGGTATAAGCTCTTCATGCTTTCTAGCACAAAACTCCCATGACGAGATCTGCAGGAAAGTCAAAAACATTAAGTAGGGTCTATATCTTATTAACCCATAAGATACCATCTATGCTGAAAATTTGATATCATATACCTTTAGATCTGGATTGAAAACAATGCGCAGATGACCATCACGGACAACGCGCAATTGCTCAAATACACTCTCCTGAATTGCTTTAGGATAATCCAGGACAATCTGCCCCATTGCATTGTGAGATTCACGAGGCATATCTACATAAAGTAATTCCTCCAAAGTACCACTAGCATATTTAATTTGGCATAGCCTTGGCAGAACCTCAGCAGTTGTTTCTGAAAATTTTAGTTTAACAAAAGCAACATAAAAGCATGACACTATTTAAAGCAGGGCTTTCATCAGCAAAAGAAATGTCGAATGTAAATGAAGGAAGACAACCGTTCCAAAATCCAACTGAAATATACAACAATACAAGAAAACTTAATGCAAAAGCGTGCATACCAAAACCACGTCCAGGCTTGCGACTGCATATTTCACAGTGCCAAGCATCCTGAAAACCAGTGTAAACATTCATTGTTCAGTTAAAAAGTTCCCTTCCTAAGCAAATAAAATTTGAAGCTACTTGAACTGCACATAAAGTAAAATCTATTCATAATGACCAGACTATCAACATATGAAGAACAATGCTTCTAGAGCCAGAAGGCTGAATCCATATCTACATAACCACATGACATAAGTTTGGCTTGTATACCTGGCAGAAGACGCTAACGTACCTGAGGGAAAACGCCAGTAGTTTGACGTCCACTTCCATAAAGCGAAACACACCACCTCTTCTTAGCATTAGGAGCAAAGAACTCAGCTACAAATTTTCTCCAAAATTCAATATTATTATCCTGCACTCGATGGATTGCATCAGAAACAAGCAGGGAAAAAAAAAGGAAAGAGTTACAAAATCATGGAGCACACATGACAAGTAAAGCATACCTCTGGTCTATGCTGCTGATGATACATATATTGGGTCAACCGCCGAGCACAAATTCCAGGCTCATAGTTACTTGGTTTCAATTGATTTCTCAAAGGAAGCCCCTGTTGCAGCTGCTGCTGCAATTGGGCATGCGGAGGAAGGCCCTTGAGAAGCTGCTGTTGATGCTGCTGCTGTTGATGCTGTTGCTGGTGCAGCTGCAAGATTCTTTGCTGCTGCTGCAATAGATTCAACTGCACTGCAGCCTGAGGAGACTGCCTCGACATCTGTAACAATTGTTGTTGCTGATGATGCTGTTGCTGCTGTTGTAAAAATATCGAAGAATCAGAATGCTGTTGTTCCAATTTGACCGGACCCAAACTTCTTATTGACTGCAACTGCTGTGGTTCCATCTTTACTCCGCCAATGGTTCGCAGAGTTTGCAGCTGTTGCGAGGACGGACCAATCTGATCCGTGGAGCCCATTTGCGGCTCCAATTTAACAGGGGCCAAGCCGCCCACATTGCCCAATCCCCCTCTGAGTTGTTGATGCTGCTGAGGAACTGCAAACTGCTGCTGCTGGAAATTCTGCACAGGCTCCAGCTGCTGAGACTGTGAATTGTCCCCGGATAGCTGATTCATGGATGGCCCAGCGCCAGAAGATGCAAAAGGAAGCGGGTCGAGCTCCGCTGAGCCCGTGTTCAAATGCAGGAGATTCACTCCGTTTCCCATAGAGTGGTTACTAAGGGAGGAGACATTGGAGATGTTTCCTAGTATGTTCATGCTATTGTTATTGTTATTGCTATTGAATTGGGTTCTAGGGGAGACTAAAGAAGAGAAGGGTTGTTGAGCAGGAAATGGGTTGGATTGAGTTCCACCCAACAGACCGGAGCTCGACCGGAGAAGAGAGGGAGAAACCGACTGCCCCCCGCCGGCAGGAGTTGGAGGCCCTGAAGGTACCATCTTCCCACTATAGGATCAAGGAATTAGCTAGAATAGACAACAAAATGAACCCTTTATTTCAAATATATATTGAGATATAGAAGGAATAATGGTTACTAACATGCTATAGATTCCAACAACACAATCTAATAGCAAAGTAATCGTATTGGATCTCAAAGGCCTGACTACAACTCAAACTGACTTTACCCTTTCCCAAACTTCTTTTTGGCTTTCTAAGGAAAAAAGAACAAGAAGGAATCCTATATCCAATCCTAAATAAGATGGCCTAAGGTTAACAGAAAGTGAGATGAAAAATCAGATCTTTTTATCTACAGACATAAACTCAATCAGAGAAAGAGCTTCCAACTTGCTGAAAACCCAATCTCTAGTCTTCATTACAGTCAAAATCCTTCCTTTATCGAGAAATCTTGGTCTAATCCAAATGATCCCAAGCTCCAGTGAACCCAATTTCTTCAAATTTTTCTGAAAAACAAAAGAACAAAGAAAATCCTAATCAGATAGAGACGGGTATGATAGGATCAAACAACTTACACGAATGGAGGTTGCGATAGAAGAACCCTACAGTTAGACACAGCTCCTTCACTCCTTCTTCCTCCCCTCTTTGGACTCTTATGCCTTTTTGATTTTTTTTTTGTTTCTAGGGTTAGGGCTCAGTTTTTTTTTTTTTTTTTTTTTTTTAATTTATGGAGATATCTCCTTTCTTCTATGCAACTGGTGCTCTCTCTCTTTCTTCTTCTATCTGGAGATGACTGTGTTTTCTTAGTCTTTGCGGACGTCAAGTTCAGTTTAGATTTGATCAAATCTCCAAATTGATAACCACACTCCCTTTTTTGGACGATTCCACTGCCCTTTGCCGGCAATAGCTGGTTCATTCATTCTCTGACGCTAGTGAGTTTTTCATATATACTCTTGTTTTTTTTATATTTGAGTTTGTCGCCCGAAAATAGCTTGATTAAATAAAATTTGTTACATTGCATAAAGAAATTAGATTTAAAAGTGTTAAGTAACTTTCGTTGGCAAGTGTTTACTCATTATGGGGCTGTTGGTTGCAAGGAAGTGGCGGAAGTAAGGAAATAAAGAAGTATAATTGCTCACTTCACTATCTATCCAAACACCGGAAAAGGAAAATAAGAAAACCTCTTTCCTTTTATCTTTTCTCTTTTACACAACCATTTCCTCACTTCCAGAGTGCTACAGTTAATTTTGTGGTCATGTAAATCACATTTGTAATAAATTGTAGCACAAAACAGTTATTTTTTGGTCATGTAACTCTCACTTGCATTCTAATTATAGTCTATTTTTCTATTTTTCTTAATTAATTTTTATTTTAATATTATTTTACGGTTAACTTTGTGGTCAACTTTTCCACTTCCACTTTCACATTACCATCCAAACACCGAAAAAGACAAAATATTTTCCAAACAACACTTCCCAACAACATCCAAACACCGGAAAACTTACTAACCAATTCCCAAGTTCCAAAGGGAATTATTACTACTTCCTCAATTCCTCACTTCCTCACTTCCACCATTAACCAAACAGGCAATATATATGAAGCTAGTTTTTGTTTTCAAATAAAACTTAAGAATTCTAATTGTGGGACAACAACATTCGAGTTATTTAGCTTACTTGCATACAATATATTTGAAGCGAACCAGCTTGTTTATTAATTGATAATAAAATTTGTGATAAAATTAGAAATTTATTACCTCTTCTTGATTCTAATATATTTCGTTCTTCTATAATCTTATTGTAGTTTGTTTTCCGTCAGTTAAGGCAAAGTTTGCATTGAGCGATTGAATTTTATTTGAATATTTGTTTGCGAAACTAAGTTATTAGTAGATGAGTGGTGTGCTCATTGTATTTTATTTGTAAGCACTTATATACTTTATGAAGCTAAATTATTACATTTTGCTTGCTCATTGACATATTATTTATCTCAAAATCATGTATCATGTTTTTTTCTTTTTCAAAAGTGTCTGGAAACGAAAAAATTATTTTCTCATTTGATTAGCAAAGAATAATATTATTCTCTCAGTACTCGACATGAGTCATTCTCAAAAGAGTGAGTAACTTTGTTGCTATTTCCATCTAAAAAAAAGAAGAAGAAAAGAAAAGGAACAATTTTTTATAGTTTTTTCTACATTTTGTAAATATAAACTTAGTAGGATATAAAATGCTAAAATTTAAATTTGTAAGGACATAAATGCAGAAAGCAAACAATTAATGGAGCCGTTATTGCTACTTACAGTTGCCGGTTAAAGTGTACAAGAATCTCTTCCCCACACTACTTCCAAGCAGGTCAATTTCTCTCTGTTTTCTGCATCATGGCATGCATCTCTACCATGCATACCATAACATCCATCATGGTAGAAGATTGCCTTCCCCCACCAAACCCAAAAATGGGGCCCACCGTAGACTCTTTAATTTGCAGTTTCTAGAAATGCCCCTGTATAACATGAAAACTATAACCCGATTCTAGATTTTGGGTTCAGTTCATATTTGTGAGTGACACATACATGCTATAAGATCTCACTTCTCACAGTGACAGGTGAGACTGATTCTCTTATAATATTATAAAAGCTCTAAAGACTTTAAAGCTTCATACACTTGAAATCCGAAACCAAGTCCTGGAATTTTCTTCAGACATGTGATAACAGTACAAAAACATACGAGTATAATATTATCAGAATGTTCTAAAATAAATAAAATTTCAAAATAAGTAATATACGTGTAAACAGTTCAAATATGTATATATTCGAGTATTATTCATAAATCAACAAAGTCATGAAACAAAAAAAATGATGGATGTGTAAAAGAATAACTTAATTTTAAAAATAATATCACTATAATAAAATTCTAAGCGCGTCATTGTATAACGCAAATAATGAGTTATAAATTTCTAGTGGAAGCAAAAAATTGAAATAAATTTTTTTAGAAATCACGATGTTACTAGCTATACTAATTCTTCGAACTATATGCAATGTGAATATGTTAAGAATATTATTAGAACATGCATATACCCATAACAATTTGTAAAATTTATATATATAATATGTAAATAATACATGAACAACATGAGTTTGGAGCAATAAAGACTTGGACCTCTCAAGGATTTCCAAATTACTAAAGTTAGGTGTTGTAACTATAGATCTAGTTTTATGTTGAGAAGTTTGGGGCGAAAGAACATTCGTTCATGTCAATTTGGATTTACATTGGTGGGAAACTGTAGAGCTGGATTTAAGAATGTTTTTCTCGTTTTTCTTTTTTACCTTTTCCCCCCCTTTTTTTCTTTTTTTTTTTTTTTGTTAGAGAAGGCTGCAACCCTAAAATTTAATAGCATTATTTCATCAAAAAGCACGTTATCAGAATTCAAATAAAAAAACTAGTTATAATAGCATTATTTCATCAAAAAATAAATAAGAAATTGATTCTATGTGGCTCAAATCTCGTTTGCATCAGACATTGATTTATATTTCGAAAAAGATTAGCCCGCGACTAATTACGAATATTAGGATTTGACCCCAAGCAGGCGCTAGAAGCACCCATCACTGATCACAACCCAAAATCCACCCCACACACACATCCCGCGGGGCCCACTGGGGGAATACCTGGAAGTTCGGCCTTGGCTTCAAAGGGTAGTTCGGACATTTCAACACGAAAATTTTTTCTTTGTTTATTCGATCGGACAAAGACGCGTGGCTCGCAGGGAGCGATGAGGGCCCCCAACTCATCGTCACCTTGGGATAACTCTGCCAAGGTTCCCCATGCCCATGGGACCCCGCCATGCCCCCATGCCATGCATACATGTATGACCCATCACATGCACGTAGGGGTGCCAAACCCGACCGAAACAATCGGGTCAGAGAGTTCAACCTATGCCCGACCCGATAAATATTCAGGTGAACAAAGACGCGTAGACCAATTTCTTCATTCTTATTCAAGTTGTCGTTTCAAAATACTACAAAAGTTCCGAAAGATTATAGATCTCAAATCCGTGATCTATAGCTAGAAGCATGGCTTGCTGTGGTGATCACCAGAACAAGGCGCAAATATATAAATTGATACTTTGAGTCACCATGAGTCAACTCGAGTTAAAGCATCTATTTTTAATTTGATCAGGATAATAATCAAGTCAGACGAGTTGACTCGATTGCCACTCTGATCATGAACTGACCCAAGCAACGAGATTTTGAATAGGACTCGACTCGGGTTGACCATAAGCTCCATGTAACAACTCTTGCGCTTGTAAGATAAATTTACAGTGATATTAGTTGTTATTATTATTATTATTATTATTATTTAATAAACACTCTAAGCTTCGCGTTAGAATTTGGGGAGCTCACTGTGATGAATGAATGCGTAAATCATTTGATCAGAAGTATATAGAGCTTGGCTTTGTATGGGAGCTGTCGACCGCTTGATTAATTGATTATAGAGTACACAAATGCATTATGTTACACCTTTAGTTTTGTACTTATTCAACTTAAATGTTTACATTAGTTTTTGTTGATGATTGAGTGTCACAAGCTGGATATGTTTGTGATTTGTTTATTAGACACTATATCTTAATAGAACTTGGAGGGCAAGTGGTTCTCGAAATCATTACAAAATTCAAATTAGAGTTTGGGTCAACTATTGGCTTGAATCGATTACAGCACAAGCTCTCTACGAGTTACTGATTAGAATCTCTCAATGCGGACATTTATTCTCCCCTCGACGTGGCCCAGTCAATTCTCAGAGTTCCTCCCCAAAAGTCGCCGGTAAATCTCGTCAGCGATTGAGTTAATTAGCCAAAAAAATAATAATAATAAATCTTTCTAATTTTATAGCCGTTAATTTTAACAACAACTAAATTATAACTCTTTCAGCATTATTATTATTTTTAAATAAATACCAGGTAGCCTGTTGCAAGCGGGGACAAATAAATAACGTGAAGATCCCAATGCAAGCGGAACATTTCCAGTTAAAATCTTAAATTCATGTGTTATGTCTCTTCTTACGCTAGGGGCTGTTTGGATTCGAGGAATTGGGTGGAAGTAAGAAAGTGGGAAGTGTCTTTTCTCATTTCCGCTATTCATCCAAACACCGGAAAAAGAAAATGAAAAAAGTTATTATTTTTTTTCTCTTTTCTCTTTTGCACAACCATTTCCTCACTTTCAGAGTGCTACAATTAATTTTGTGGTCATTTAAATCTTATTTGTGATAAGTTGTAGCACAAAATAGTTAATTTTTTCTCATGTAAATCTCAATTGCATTCTAATTACAATCCAATTTTTATTTTTCTTAATTAATTTTTATTTTAATATTATTTTGCGGTCAACTTTGTGGCCAACTGTTCCACTTCCACTTTCACATTATCATCCAAATACTGAAAAGACATAACATTTTTCAAACCACACTTCCCAACAACATCCAAACACCGAAAAACTTACTAACCAATTCCCAAGTTTCAAAGGGAACTATTACCACTTCCTCACTTCTTCACTTCCTCATTTCCACCCTCACCCAAACAGGCCCTAAATCAACAACCCATCAGAACCAAGCTATTCTACTGGTTGAAAGCAAGACTCAGCTTAGCTCGAGCTTTTTGCTCCTTGTATAACATTAGTAGGCAATGTAATTGAGTCTTTGAAGCTATAGACATTCATGTATCTTTAGGATCAAGAAAGTTGGCGAGGGCTAAGAGATTCATATCAATGTTTAAAATAACGATAACATAACGATTACGGTTTTTTTTTTTTTTTTTTTTTTGTTATGCTATCATAGGTTATAACGTAATGTATGTTACACTATTTAATATTTATTTAATAAAAATAAATATATATGCTATATTAAGATTTTTTATAAACAGAAAAATAAATTTAAAAATTCTAAGAAAACTATCAAAATAATATATAACACATTTAGTAAGTCTCACAACATTTTTAGCAAGTATCACAATAATTTTTCACATTCACAAGTTATACTAAGTTTGCAAACATAACAAATTCTATAATAAGTTCGCAAACATAAATACGCAAATATAAATCATCATCATGTAAAATAAAGTAGTCATAATATACTGGAGTAAAATCATGCCCTAATCTCATCTATTATTATTAAATCATTCTCCATCATGATGTACTCAGCATCTTCCGGATCGATATCATTCTCGATCTCATCCACATCATTAACGGCGGATCCTTTTCCTTTGTCCATAGAAGAAAAACTAGCGATCCTTTGTCTATTTTCTCCAGACTCATTATCAATCACAATGTTAGTAATTCATTGCTAAGTGCGGTGATATCTAGAAAATCTCTGTCCTCTTCATTATCTTTCATTACCTCATCTAGCCATGCAATATCATCCGCAAGACAAAGCTCTTCGATCTTTACAAGCCCTACATCCTCGCTAACCGGCTCCTTTATCAAATCGAATCAATATGCAAACGTCTCCTCCAAATATTCCTCTCTCGAAACTTGAAGTTGTACGTTATACAAATGAGGGATTATAAACGTAATTGATCTAAGCGACATCTTTCTTTAAAGACCTTCAACAAACAAGTGCATTTATTAAAAATAAGTCATTTCTTATTATTAAGTTGGTAACTTTTCTTACTTGCTCAAAAATGTTCTAGTTGCGTTCACATCAGGAAGCACTAGTAGTAAGAGAATGAATCTGAATTATGAAGCACCAGTAGTGAGAGAGCGAATCCGAATTGTGAACTTTTGAAATGTAGAAACTTCATCTCCAAATTCTTCCCACCAAGCAGCTAAAAAAGATTTAAGCATTCGAATAATTGAAAAACGATATGACTAAACAAAGTAGCATACATATTTACTAAATTATACCTAGACTACGAGCCTTCAAGGTTATTTGAGCTATGTGGGTTTCAAATTCTCCAAGTTTCTATTTATAACTATCCAACTCCACATCAGCTTGTGCATGCTCACGAACGTCGGGGATCATGCGCTACATACACTCGCGAAGGCCTCTTCTCACATTGGCATTGTTGCTAAAATTCTCGCTGTGGAAACCTCTTGGATTTAAAAAGTACGATGTCGCATGAAGAGGCCTATGCCACGTACCCGTCCTCCTCTAGTTAATCAAATTCCAATAAGGTGTGTACTTTTTCTTACTGCCACTATACACATCCCGTATCTTCTCCTTCGCAGTGTCAAGCATATCATAAAGAAAAGCAGAGATGGCCTCACATCCGAATCTGCCTCTCCTAAAACATACATGAGTGAAAGTGTGGTGCTAAAGCAAAACAAAAATTTGCCCAAAAAACTTTTAGTAGAAAGCACCGCTCTCTTTGCCTTCACAGCATTTGAATTTTTTTTTGCCCAGATGCTCCTATTTAATTATTTGTATGCAAACATCTTTCTCAGAGGTTGTCTTAATTGATACAACCTTTGTAGAGTGAAAAAGGAGGAGGCAAATCATGTGATGGCCGGCCTTAGGAGTTCCTTGCCCTTCTGTGTGCTTGAGACAAATTAAGAACCCAAGCTTAATTATATATGAATTGGGCTATACCTTTTGTCCTCACAAGAGTCTATGTGTAAATCTTCATCTTGCCTACGTCTTCGAGCATCAAGTCAATGTAATGAGCAGCACAAAGAGTCCAACAAAGACATTTCTTTATATCCATAAGTCTTGCACCGACATTCACATAAGATGCGTGATTGTTGGTAATCACTTAAATAACATGCTCCTCACCAATCTCCACAATCGCCTTATCAAGTTGCTCTCACAAGAAAGCTCCAATCTTGATCGACTCCGATGCATCAATGGACTTATAAAAGAAAGTTTCCTCTAGTGAATTTACAAGAAAGTTTATCAAACTCATACTCTTCCATCTGTCCATCTATCCGACATCACCGTGCATCCATATTCCTTTCAAGCCGCCATGTGTGTTTCCTTGATCTTATCTATATCCTCTATCTCGGCCTTAAGGACCCGTGATGGTTTCTTCAAGCCTGTCCCAAATAATTTGACCTTCTATCATCTTCTTCCAATAAGGAGTTTGAATGATATTAAGTGGAAGCTCAAGTGTATAGATACATCTCGCAATTTTTCTGTCACATTTCTCTTCTTATAGGAGCTCTAAAGGAACGATTGGCGGGATTCAAGATTGAATAATTTGTTCATAGAGCCAAGAGTTCGGGGTTGGGAATTACTTCGAGCGGCGCTTTCCAATTTTTGGCTTGCCACATCTTCCTGTGGTTCTTATCCTCCTAATTTACAGACTAGTGACTCCTCCTTCTTTTCTAACTTCGTGGCCAACAACATATCTTTACAAGCTTGCTTTAAATTAGTCGGAACTTGTGCACATATCTTAACGTCTTTTCAGTACCGACCAAATGATATTTAAGCCTAGTGATTCCAACAGTTATTTTATGCTTGCAAAATTGCAATAAAATACATTTGGAGGATCACCGATTATATGATCTGCAAATTCATGTGTCGGATCCGAACTTTTAATCATGCTATTCAATCTACACAAACAATAATTGAACTATAACAAGCATGATATTGATAATTGAATTATTGTCACGCAATTTTCTAGCCATTAGCTATGATAAAATTATAACAAGCATGATAATTGAACTATAACAAGCATTATAATTTAACCATGATAATTAAATATAACAACTAACAAGCATGATAATTTAGTCATGATAATTGAATTGTAACAACTGCTAAGCATGATAATTTAGCTAGAAACAGCATGATAATTGAATTATAACAACTAACAAGCCATAACAAGCATGATAATTAAATTATAACAAGCATGATAAGAATTATAACAAGCATTATCACATTCTAGCCCAAAAAAAAAAAAACAAGCATTAGAACAATCTGCACTCTCCTTCCCCACTACAGATATTCCCCTAATTTCTCTCCTCTCCCCCGTCACTTACTCTCTCTGCTCTTTTTCCTTATGATTTCTCTCTGCTCTCTCTTCTTCTGGTTTCTCTCTCTCTGGAGGGGGGAGAGAGAGAGACCGAAGAGAGAGAGAGATCCAGGGGAGACCGAAGAGAAAAGAGAAGAGCTTACATGTGCTTGGATACGAGGCATGCGAGAACAGCGATAGAGAACCACCGTTTGGAGACGATATCGAGAGGTAGATCTTGTTTCTTCTTCTTTTTCTTTTTTCTTCTTTCTTCTTCTTCTTCAAGGCGTCGACGACAAGAACTAGCGCCGGCAACAAGGAGCCACCGACGAGGAGGAACCAGTGACGACCGGGAGGGGGGGTTTGTTCTTCTTCTTTTTCTTCTTCTTTCTTCTACTTTTTGGGCATTTTTTGGGGGGAGGCGATTTTATGCGCCTTAGAACAAGGGATCGGGGGAGGGGTATTTTTATAAAAGGGATCATTGCACCGTAACGTACGTTACGATGCGTTACGTTAATAACATAGCATTTGTTATGGGGCAAATAACTCAGGCTAGCAAACATTGCGTTATTTAGGGGTGTTACATAATGAGCGCCTTGCATTAGTTACAATAATACGTTATAACCGTAATGTAACATGTTATTTAGAACACTGAATCAGATACAATTCAATTAGCTCAAACTGAATCAAAGTCATTTTACTATTTACCTATTCTTATATGGAATCTATATTACAATGGTGAAAGTCAAAAAAGAAACAGGGGGATACTGCCTACCGCTACGAGAGGGGGATACATTCGAGAAGAAAGGACTTGCTTTGAAACTATCAAAGAAGAACAACTATTTACGTCTGGTTGCTGAGCACATCGATCAACAAGCAGCAAACGTGGGCTGAAAAGATAATAATCTCACGTTGGGGTGGGGTGCACCAAAGCAACCCGGGACCCTCGGAGGGGCAGTACTAGACGCGTTGGCGCCTTGATTTGAAGGTGAAAAACTACAGGTCCCAGCTTCAAAACAAATGCACTAACACTTATAAAAAAGAAAACTGTTGTACTAATAGCAACGACCAAAGCCATTGCTTGCTCTTTCTTTCAGAACCGTCGCGCTTAGCTTAATCCGGGGATTGTTCATATTCTTCATGCCAAACCCAAAAACTTAACCCTAAGTTGAATCGCTTGTCTGAGAGTAGTTAGATACATGCTATTTGGGCTTGAATGAACTATTAATGGGGCCAAAAACTATTTAAATTATGTACATGGCCAGTAAGGCCTGCCAATTGCTAAGCATATAGAGTGTAGCCTGGGTATACCTAAAATAAAATATTATTTCACAGGCTTTTTATGTATCCAAATAAAGGCACAAAATATCAACTTATCTTAAAATTTGATAGGTGACTGCATTGTAGAAAAATCTAATGCCAATGCCCTTGTGTGAAAATGTGCTATATCTACACTATCTGCGCTCGATTTGAAGCATTGCCTGCCTCATCTCAGCTAAAGTATCCATTTCAAACAATGGAAGGGAAAAGAAGCAAATTCCCTGCAAAAAAGGATTTAAGGTTAAACTTCAAAATGCAAATGACAGACTACTGTTTGGAAATCTCACATCGCACAAGCCATCATCATAAAATGGATTCTATTGTTCCCAGATGCAGTCGTGAACTTGAGGTTAATTTCCATAAAAAACGCAGTGATCAGATTGAGACGAATGACCCCGAGAGTTTACTTATCCCTTACAGTTTCAAGTGCCTCGCGAAGAGCTTCCCAATCAAGTACTTGGGCCTTTCGCTTGGATTCGGTTCATGTGTGTGAGCCACGTACACATACAATAAGAGGGATAATCCCGCGTTGACACGTGAATTGAAACTCTTATAATCTTTTATAAAATATGTGTGACCTTTCGCTTTTTCCCTTAGACCTGGAGCTTTACGACGAGCAGCCTGGCATTCCGTTTTGGACAAGGTCGCCCGTAGGCTACAAGGATGGAAAGGTAGACTCTTGTCACTCGAAGGAAGCTTCGCCCTGACCAACATGGTTTTATTAGCCATCCCTACTAATGCCCTATTCTTTTTTCACATGCTAGCATGCAGCGACGGAACACGGTTTAAATATACACCAAATCCGATAGCAAGAACATTCGGATGTGGAAGAACTGCACGGAGTTCTTTGGGTTGAAGTGCGACAGCGGTCTCGTGAAGGCAATCATCATTTTTTGATGAGAGAATTTTCACCGTTTGTGAGACAAGACTATGAAAGTGTGGAGAATCTTAGACTCCAAGTGTTTCGAATTGGTGAGCGCCCACAATGGCGCGGTCTATCGGTGGCAGTCAGATCGATGGGCCCACAATGGCGCGGTTTATCGGTGGCAGTCAGATCGATGGGCTCATTTTCACCAGGTCCGTGGATGGTACAGTCAAAGTGTGAATGCCGGATGTCAATGGGAAGAACGAGGCTACGAAGCCCGTGCTGGTTATGGTTCTATTGCGGCAAGAGAGCGCGGTGACGGCGTTTGCGGCTTCATACGCGATCAGTGTCGTGTACTGTGAACCCGACCCGTTATTTTGTGCCTCCCATCTTTAAAATCTTGACTCTGCCACTGCTAACATGAGTCGAGCGATCTACCGATAATGTTGTCGTGGATTCCTTTATGGTGTGTAGGTTGTTGTAAACCTTAGACATATGAACACTGCTGTCCTTGTTAAATGGTGGTGGAAAGTTTTAACAGAACCTGCGGCTCAGTGGGCTAGGTTGGCAGGGATAGCTACTGTCTTTCTCTATCTGTGTTTTTCGCAAAACAGAGAAAAGAATAGGACTATTACCTCTTCCAGGTCATATCAAGGTAGACTAACTTGGATCCGAATCCTGATTCGACCCATTTTAAGCGGGTTCTGTAAGGTTAACTCGAGATCCGTTTATAAGTTTAACAAACGAATTGGATCCAGTTAAACTTGGCTCATACCCATTTAAGATCCGACCCGTTTAAAAGTTATCGGTAAAATATTTGTATCTGGATATTAATTAAACTTTTCCAAAATCTAGATACTGATTAATCTTGATTTTTTGAAATGAGATCCTTAGTTCGAAGTGAACACTTTGAAGGAAGGAAAACAAATATTCTATTTTTTTTTCCTTGAGCAAATATTTTAAGATATTAACTTGAAGCTAGGGGAAAAATTGAACAGGTTGTTATTCAATTAATCACATCCAGTTCTTCCGATTAACCGGATCCGGGTAAATGGGTTAAATCCATCTACATAAAAGATCCGGGTCTGGATCCACTCTCCCAAACCCGCTGGGTTTACAGGTCAAATTTCACACGGGTCAAGCAATGCACTGGTGATGAGCACAAGAGAAACCACAAGTTGGATCCAACAAAATTCCTTCGACAATTATAGGCACCGAGACGTTAAACTGAGCATTATTCCCTGCCCAAGGATAACATGAACGCGTGCATTTGAGTAGAAAATTATGCATATATCGACATATAATAGTCAGATTGAGAGAAAGAATTGCAAGAAAACAGTTTCTCAAATAAATAAATAAATAAATAAAATATAAGAAACCATAGATGTCATAATTAAGAAATTTGGTCGAATAAAACCAATGTGCTGATGAGTGACGATAGGCTTTGTTTCATAGATTTTGGTCTTATGTGAGGAGGGAGAGGGAGGATGGAATCATGTAGACAAAAAGCCTGCCAATCAAAAACTTAGGGTGCCACCGGATGTGGATTATTCGCGGATATTCGTATCCGAATCCGCCTCCAACCCGGTACGGATATCATTTTTTCACATCCATTAATATTCGTATGCGTCTCTGAAAGTTAGATGCGGATAAGGATATGGTAAAAGCAATATCCTATCCGTATCCGATCCGATATCCGAAAGTTGGGTGCTTGATAATGATATCCGTATGAAAAGGACTATTCTTCAATCGAATGAGACAATATATTTTGATATTTTGAGTTGGTAAAAAAGTAATAGTAAAAGTATTCGATTCTTATAAGAGTAACATGAGATATTTTGAGTATTTCATGACATCTGAATCAACATTTAACGTCGGAAGTCGTGTAATCTATTGCTATGAAGCCGAATACCAGTGGCTACGGTGAAAGTATTGATATGTACACAATAATATCAGAGTATTTATCACATTTTATATTTTTAAATGAGATAAAAAGTAATATAAGTATATCCATTTAGTTTATCCTGAACCTTATCCAATTTTACATATCCGATTAGTATCCGCATCCGATCCATTAATATCGGCTCCGTATCCGATATCCGATTTTGACAGATATCATTTTTTCACATCCGCCATTATCCATATCTGTATCCGAATGTTCAGTACGGATACAGATATGGAAAAGACAATATCCGATTCGATGGCATCCCTAGAACTCTTCTCAAAATAAATAAATAAATAATAAACAACACCTTATATTTTATTTTATTTTTGAAAGAATATTCTATTATGAATAAAACATTAAGTAAGAAAAGTGTATCAAAGTTTAAATTTGTTTCCAATATTCCCATTTCCGGATAAAATTTTCATCTAGGATCAATTCCAAAACTCTCATAGTGAAAATTTTCATGAAAAAAGATTTGAACAAATGACTCTCGATTTCTGGAGAAATTCTAATCTTAAAGAAAAACTCTCAATTTTCAGGAGATATTACAATATTGGAAACTCTTACATGGAAATTTTCATTGAAAATGTAAACATCCATGAAAAATATTTTTTTTTTTTTAAAGTGTCAATTGAAAGGTTTTTTTATGGAAAAACTGTCCCTTGAAGGCTGAAGGTTATAGGACAGGATTAAAAGACTGAGGACTTGAACTCATAAAAGAGAAAAATTAGAACATGAGAAAATGACAATTTAGGGGGAGGGAGTGGATCAATAAATTGAAATTAAGAAGAAAAAAGAGATGAGAGAGTGGGTTCGAGAAATTAAACACAAAAAAAAGTTGGGGTGAGAGAGGCTCGAACTCTCGACCTCAGGATAACTCAGAAGCTATGAGACCTACGCGCTAGCCAACTGCGCCACCACCCCAGTTGTTTTTGAAACTTGATGACAACTAATACATACATCATTATTCTTAAGGATACAAAAAATGAAAGCATCAAACTTTTCCCAATCAAAAGGAACAAAAGAACCAAACAATAATGAGGAAATCGGCCATCGCAAAAACAGAGTAAGAATTAGAAAGAAAGAAAGAGAATCAGAGTATTCACATAGGCGCTAAAACAGGAAGAGAGCAGTCGTATTCCCTGTCGGCAAAACCCACAAAAATAATCCACCACCAGAATCAGGCATCAGTTTCCAAGATGAGATACCCAAATAAAATGCAAGGAAAAAAAAAAAATGGTTAAATAACAGTGAAAGAAAAAGAAGAAGACCGCCCACGTACCAAAAATCCCAAAAAAAAGAAATGCGCAACAATCTCCATGATTAATTTAAGAACAACTGAGATGAGAAATGATGTTGAAAGATCTCAAGAGAATGGAAGTACCCAACAAATTAAAGTAGAGAGAGAGAGAGAGGGGTCAGGTCCCCACTGCTTCAGAAGAAAACAAAAAAACTCTCTGTTCCCCTCTCTCTGTCTTGGAACATAAAGAAGAAGACAAGCAAGCACGGAGAGAAGAGAAAGAAGAGCGTGGCTTCTCCTTTTTTTTTTTTTTTTTTGTGGGGTGGGGTGGCGTGGTGTTTCATTTATTTCTACTGAATTTGATGATATTTGAGGGTTTTATTGTTAGATACCCGCCGGAGGTAAACATATACCAGAGTATTATCTCAGAACAGTCACAGTTGACAAGAATAAAACAGAGAGAGAGAAAGCGAAAAAAACATAGATTAAATGAGGTTCGGTAATTGCCTACGGTCTCGGGACAGTAAAGAGAGAGATCTTATTAATCAATCAACTCAAGTTACAAATATGGAGGATAATACCCCTCTTTATATAGCCAGAGAACCCACGAAGAAAAAGAAATCAACATATTTGAATTCGGATCAGAAATCCAGAATTAAATAGGTAACCGTTCAGAACCGTCGTGCGGTCGACGGCTCTCTGTGCAGGCTCAAGTCTGCGCTCTGGCTGATCGACCGGGCGTTCAACCGCTTGTTGTGCAGAGCGAAAAATCACGTTCTAACTGTCGACCCGACGGTCGACCGACTCCTTTGTTGTGCTGCTCCCCCTGGACAGTCGACTGCTACAATACTTTTCTCCCAGTATGCATGTATGTGCACAATCAGTCGACCGGGCTTTTGTCTTTAGCGGTGATTCATCTTTTTGGACACGCCGTTGAGCTCTCGACTCTGAACTATCTTCTTTAATGAGTTTAAATTTTACACACTCTTTCTCTCTCTCTCTCTCTCTCTCTCTCTCTCTCCACATTTATACTTTTCATTAAAAAAAAGAAAAAAAAAGAGTTTTATACTCATTTTAATAGTACGGAGAGTTTTCAACAATTTATCCTTATAATTATCCAAACTTAAGACAGACTTTCAACAATTCTCAAAATGAGTCATAATTACTTAATATATTCAAATTCCTTTTTTTTTTTTTCTTTTTTAGAATACAATGAATGAGGGGAGAATGAAGTGACCAGCGCGCAAGGATTTAATCTCCATCAAAACTGCTAGTAGCTTATATATGCATCTTTCCCCATGTGTCATGATGAGCCACCACGAGGTGCTAATTAAGTCTAGTGGCCTCAGTACATTACCAAATCACTCTGCTGCACAATGTACCTCTAGTGCATCATATAAGTTAAGTCCAAAAAGAGATTCTCACCTCTCGCAGATAAAGAGATTTGAACTCACAACCTTTCACGAAAGAAAGAGATAATTTATCACTTAAGCTGCAGTCAGTGGCTAATTATGATTATGCCAACTGAGACTGACACGATGCTTTCTCGCGTATTGGGGTCAGCTAGATCTCTCATGTATCCTGCCTGCATGGTTTGTGCCTCCACAGGAACGAAGACGAATATCAATAAACCCAATCCTCTGATTAATCAAAATCATATGTTTTTAATCAAAACACTCTTGTAACATATGATGTTGATTAATTGGTGAATTCAGTTTATTGATCATCTTCATCCCTGCGGGCAGGGGTGGGCCTATACATTACACCAGTGTGGGCGGAGGCTCAAACTGAATTTTATAAAAATATATGGAGTAATATATATAATTTGCAATTTTTTTTTTGGTTAATGATCGTTTTTTTAAGATTATTTTTACTAATATAAGAATACTTTAAAGCTGTAACGTAAATAGTAACTTATAAAAATATGTTATTGGAGGTCACAAGTTCAAACCTTGAGTGCTACTAACCCTTTTTGTTTTCTCTCTTTTCTTATTGCATTTACATTCATACTGAAAAAATATCTTGGGCATGTTTGCTTCGCAGCAAAATACCGCAAGTCGTAAGTCGTAAAATGAGAATGAAAAAAATGAACTGTAGTAAGGAAAATATATTGTGTTTTACGGTGTTTAATTGGTAAAGTGAAAGTGTAAATAGGAAAGTATATTTTACTTTACGGTGTTTAGTTGGTAAAGTGAGTGTAAACGGGAAAGTATATTGTGTTTTACAGTGTTTGATTGGTAATGTAAAAGTTTAAGTGAAAAAGTTGACCTAAAAATTAACTGTAGCAGTGATTTAAATATTATAAATGTTATTAAATTAAATCTACTATTGTAAATTAAATTGTATTAATAAATTTGAGACAAACAATTAATAATCTTAATATTTTATTTATAATAATAATATTAATAAAATATTAGTATAGTTAGTAAAATATTTCTAAAATATTAACTAAACAAATAATTATAAAATTTTAAGAAAATCTAAAGAACATTACTAAAATTTTAAGAATACTAATAAAACATAAATATTAAAAAAATCTTAAGAAAATTAATAAAATATATAATATTATAAAATACTTAAAAATTATTATAATATTAAATTTTATTATAATATTATTGTAATATTATAAAAATATAAAATTAACAAAATAAATTATAATTATAATTTTAATAATAAATTATTATTATAATGAATTATTATTTCAATATTAACATAATAAAATATTAATATAATAATAAAGTATATTATAATATTAATAAAGTAATTATTTATATTAAAAAAATAAATAAATTAAATATATAGTAATTTTATATTAAAGCATAATATTGTTATATTAATAAAATATTAACTCTAAATAAAATATTAAAAAATTGGTATAGCATTAATAAAATAATAAGGTATTAAATAAAAATATTAAATAAAAATAGTAAAATATTAAATATTAAAGCAATATTAAAAATAAAAAAACTAAAGATTAAAAATATAAAATAATTAAATAATTAAATAAAGAAATTAAACACTTTAAAAAATATTAAATATTTAATAATATTTAATTATATATTGATTATCAAGTGACTGCTTTGACTGCTAGTGTACTACAAGTGGGATTCACATGACCAAAGTTAACTGTAACATCTGCAAGTAAAAAAATGTGAGTGTAAAAGTGAGATTTACATGACAACAAAATTAACTGTAGCAATTGCAAGTAGAAAATGAGAGTTGCATTTTACAAGTTATTTTCAGCGAAACAAACAGCAGAAAATGAAAAAGAAGTTTTACGACTTACGACTTACGGCGTTTTGCGGTGAAACAAGCAAGCCCCTTATGTGGCTTTTCTAACGGAAAACTTTTTTATATTCGAGTCTAAATTTTAATTTTTAACAACAGAATTTTTTCATGACCTTGCATAAAACCAAGTGTTGAGTATGAATCACCCAAAGTAATCCAATTGGATGTCAAAACATTAATAAGTCGACTTCAAATGTAAGGGAATTTTTAAGAAGGTAAAGGTTGATAGAAGAAAATAATGAATGCACGCCCATAATCACAAAGACGCACACGAACAATCACGCGATTTGGCCTTTTTTCTTGCGTTGCAAATATCCATGTCAGCTATCATATCCGCTTTCATGTCTCTTCTTGATAACTATGAGAATAACTTGTAGTCTTTTACCCATGTGTACATTGAATATTGGGTAATATCTGTAAGTTGCTCAAATAATTTAATCATTTCTGAAATAGAGAAAAACTTACCTTTTATTTCTTGTTTTAAATAAAACAGATTTTTGATACTAAGCTTTTGTTATTTCTGAGTTCAACTGTGCGCACCAGATCAACACTTCTTTCACCAAACAACTACTTTGCACACTCACTCTCAAACTGAAGTGGTCCATACCGTGTATGGGAATTTTGAGCATAATTGCATGCTAAATGTGTACGTATATATAGGGAGAGAGGAGATAAAGGAAGTTAGCACAGAGATCGGAAATCAAAGGAGCAAGACCAGTGCATTGAAGCAGGCCAGGAAAACTTCCGGTCAACCGCACGGTCGACCGGTGAAGAAGGCACCGGTGTGCACGACGTGCACAGGAATAGTCGGCTTTCCTTTCTGAATTCGGATTCCTTTTCTGTTTGGGATCGAATCCAATTGGGTTTTCCTAAACTCTGAGACTCTATGGCTATAAATAAGGGCTAAAGCCCTCATGTATTGTATCCCCGAAAGTTCTATCAAGTATCCCTCTGTATTAGTTTGTATTGATTGTTGAACCAATAAAATCTCTCTCCCTTACCCCGAGGACGTAGGCACGTTGCCGAACCTTGTTAAATACTGTGTTGATTACTTTTTTCTATTGTTCTCTATTCTTGTCGTGTTGGTTACATCTTCGGCTACATCAGTCTCCATCTGGTGGATTCCTTAGAAAGGTTGTTGCCAAGGCGCAGGCGCAACAAGTGGTATCAGAGCATCCCCGGTTCGTCGTGGGATCATTTGTTGATTCCGAAGGCATCAGTTGCTGTTTGGCGGAGATCGTGTGTCAATCTCGGATCAGCGTTGGGACTGTTTGTGAGATCGTGTGTCAATCTCAAAACAGTGTGTAGATTGCTCGAGGAATCAATTTGGAGGAGTAGATTGCTTCGAAAACTCTTCGAAGGTTTCGCGTGGAGGTAAAGATCCTGTCTTTATCTAGTTTGTTTTATCTAACTCCGTTTGTTTACGCATTACTTTGAGGAATCAGTTGAGAAGATGGATAGAGAAAGTACATCGTTAGAGAAATCCGTGAATCCACATCCGATGAGGATCGATGTGGTGAAATTCAACGACACGAACAACTTTGGTATGTGGAGTGTGAGGTGATGGAGGCGCTGACGGCATCAAACCTCGAAAACACTCTACGGTTGGAGAAGAAGCGCACATCAACGATGGAAGAAGATTGGGACAAGATGAACCGTACGGCGCATGGCTTGATCAGGTCTTGTTTGACACAAGATATCAAGTATCATGTGTTGCATGAGACTACTGCGAGGCAACTGTGGGAGATCCTGGAGAAGAAGTATCTGACGAAAAGTATGGAATCACGGTTGCAGTTGAAGAATAAGCTGAAAATACACCTAGAGGGGGGTGAATAGGTGCAAGGCTAATTTAATGACCAATGATGCAGAATTAAGAACTAATTACAACACATTTAGTGTAACCAAAGAGGGTAGCTGAATTCCCGGTGAAGGGCTCTGAACTATCTCCTCTAAATTTCTCTAAATAAGAGTTGAGGTGTTATATGAAGCTCTCTAGGTTCAACACAAATGAGGTGCACAAACAATACCAAGTATATAAGATATGAGCAATATGAATCAATGTAAGATATAAAATAGAGAGAGTTAAGAGATAGTGGATCAAACGCAAACACCAAGATATGTTTTGAGGTTCGAGCCACTGCTCTACGTCCCCGCCTTCACACAGAAGGATTTCCACTATAACGTCCACACAGGACTTCCCACATAGGAAGCTCCACTGAGGATTTGGGTAATACGAACTTAGAGTACACAACTCCTCTCTCAAATAACAACAACCCTACACTAGAGGTAAGGCACTAAGCCACACAAGATCATCCTCTCAATAGAGGAATAGGCACAAAGCCAATACAATCACCTCTCAGTAGAGGGATAAGGCACTAAGCCAACGTAACCACAACCACCTCTACACTTAGAGGGCTAACCACAACCCAATGCACAACCTCCTCTACACTTAGAGGGAAAGGCTCAAGGCCAAAGCAACAGAAAGGTTACAACTCTTGGTGGTCTCAATAAACCATAAACCAATTTTTCACAAAACAAAGATCCTAATAGATAGGATAGATAGATAGCTCAAGTGTGAGAAAATAAAGAGTTTGAAAATCAAAATCACAAAGAAAATACTTGAGAAAACTTCTAGAATAAAATAGAAATGAAGAATAAAAATAATTCTCAAAGACTTCTCTTTTTCTTTGATTTTTTCAACCCTTTAAAACAAATAAAATAAAATTTTTAACCACGAAAACTCTTACTGAAAAACACTTGAAAGATGAGAATTTTTCTCTTCTAAAATCTTGGTTAAAACAACCCAAGATATGAGTATTTATATCCTCTCAAAAATTATAGCCGTTGCAGTCTGGGAATGCCCACATTGCCCCTCCGGTCGACCAGCCGGTCAACCGGCCAATGGTCACTTTTCTGATCGTTGAGTTTACGGTAGACCGCCCGGTCGACCGGGCCAAAGCCATCGGTCGACCGCCCGGTCAACCGGCCCCCACCCGAGAGTAGGGTGCTTTCAGTCGGTCGACCGCGCGGTCGATCGGCCGAGTTGGCTGGCCATGTGCACGTCCTCGTGCACATCGGTCGACCGATCCGGTTGACCGACCACTGGTCTGGTCGACCGCCGGTGCAGTCTGGTTGGGATTTTGGGTATTAAAAACTGGTCTTTTTAATTTCAATTAAATTCCATAAAATCACATAAATTCCACAAAAATAAGTTCTTATAAGATCTTTGAATACCAAACATGTGTGATAAAAAATCAACACATATTACAAACAATTTGAACCATTTTTGTGATATTGAAATTTGGCCTTTAAACAAGAATCGTATTTTCCAAAAACCAAACTTTGAAATGGAAATTCGATTTTTTCAAAACTTGTCTAAATATAAAAATAAGATATTTAAACTCTTTTTGAAGCATATTATATGTGGATAGAATTCAATACACATGTAAATAATATATCTATGCTTTTGATATGAAATCCAAAACCGGTTAAGCCGAAAACCAAAACTAATAAATTTTAAACTTGTGCATGTATGTGAACTTGAGCATATCAATACTATCTACCTTTACACAAGATCTAAACAATCTAAACTAAATACAAACCGAAGTTTTCTTATCTCCAAGCCGACTTGATCCAAATGCGATCCAACGAGCTTGACTACAACCGAGTGCTAGATGCGATCTTGACGCGTGAGCTCTTGAATCACCATGTGTTAGCTCCAAAACTCATTTGTTGAAGCCAAACACCTACTAATATCTTGGTCAATTACTGAAACTATTTAAACAGCAGATTATTAGTAAACTATATCTACATGAGCCAATCATTATCAAAACTAGAGTGATGGGCCTCCGGGCCAACATAAGCTTTATAGTTTTCAGATGCAAAGAGGATGCTCCATCAATGAACACTTGAATCGCTACACGAAGCTTCTTACAGATCTAGTTAATGTGGATGTGGAGATCGATGAAGAAGATAAGGCGGTAATTCTTTTGAACTCTCTTCCTGTAGATGAGTATGAGATCTTTACTCTTACATTGATCAATGGAAGAAAATCCTTTAACTATGCTGAAGTGTTTGCTGCTCTTGTGAGTTATGAAGCAAGGAGGCAGGAGAGAATGTCTCCTTCAGGGAGCACAACTACAGAGACATTGGCAGTAAGAGGTAGGAGTTCCAATAAGAAGGGAAGAGATGATCAGGGAAGATCGAAGTCTAGATCAGACTTCAGAGATCTAAAGAGAAATCAGTGTGCCTTATGCAAAGAGCTAGGATACTAAAAGTTGGTTGCCCGAAGGCCAAAGGTAAGAAGATGGAGTCAAAAACCGAGGTGAATCTCGCACAGGCGGATTGATCGGATTCAGACTAATCGGTATTCTCTCTCTCAGTTAGTACTCCTACTATTGATTACTCAGATAATACTGAGTGGATCTTGCATACCAGAGCTACATATCATGTGTGCCCGAACAGGGCGTGGTTTTCTAACTTTCAGAAGTTAGATGGATGCTTCACAGTCATGGGTGATGATCATCCGTGTAATGTCGAAGGGATGGGTACAGTCCGTATCAAGATGTTTGATGGGATAGTACGAGAATTGAAGGAGGTGAGGCATATACCTCAACTCAAAAGGAATCTTATCCCTGTGGGCGCTTTGGAAGCCTTGGGCCTTATGGTATCTATACGAGATGGTATTCTCAAGATGATCAAAGGCTCAATGGTGGTGATGAAGGGCGTCCGCCGGAATAATCTCTACTACTTGAAGGGTAGTACGGTTACAGGTCAGGTGGAGACTTCGAGTTCTTCAGATGATGGTTGCACAAAGGTCTGGCAGATGAAGGTCAGACATGAAGGTGAAAGGTCTTTGCAAGCTCTTGCAAAGAAGGGATCATTGGAAGGTGCTGCTGCTTGCAATTTAGAAAGTGAACACAATGTTCTGGATAAGAAGAAGGTGAAATTCAGCACCAGTACTCGCCGCTCAGAAGGTCTTCTTGATTGTATTCGCGTAAGCGTTTGGGGACCTGCTTAGACTGCATCGCTTGGAGGTCATAGGTACTGTGTCTCTCTTATTGATTGTTTATCTAGGCATTGTTGGATATATCCCTTGAGACATAGATGTGAAGCCCTAGATATGTTGGTAAAGTGGAATGGAAGAATATAGAAGCAGACAAGTAGGAAAATCAAGGAGCTACAGTTTGGTAATGTTGAAAAAGACATGAACCAATTCCTACGATTTGGCCAGAACACTAGTATTGGTACTCACTTCGCAGAAGGTATACATGAGTTGGCTAAGGAAATAAATCGTTCCTTACTAAAGAAGGTTCGGTGCTTATTGTCTAATGCAAGATTAGACAAATTGTTTTGGGCTGAGGTGATTGTGTATGCTAGCCATCTCATAAATGGATCGACTGCGATAGGAGATAAAACTCTATTAGAAATTTGGTTTGGGAAAGCCTCAAGATCATAGTTTGCTGCGGGAATTTGAAAGTCCAGCCTACTTTCGTGCCAAAGATGGCATGATGAATCCGCGAGTAAAAAAGTTTGTGTTTTTGGGTGTCAAGAGAAATATGAAAGGGTACAGGCTATGGGACCCCGAAAACAAGAAGATCGTGATGAGTCAGCATGTCACATTTGATGAGACTTCAGTATTAAAGTCTACCGTTTCTCAGCAAGTAGAGAGGACGAAGACCAAGGAAGTATCACAGCGGGTGGAGGTTGATACTACTCCACCATCTCCAGTTGGTTCGGTATCAGTGAAGACTTCACCAGATGTGACACCGGGTGGAGATCATGTAGCCAGGGTTGATACTGGACAAGTTGAAGACATTGATGAGAATGTCAAATTGTTTACAGCCATAAGAACCAAGGTAAAACCACGAAAGTGGGTAAAGAAGCATGAATCTCAAGCTTGTGACCGCGACAAGCTCAAGTTGAAGGATGTTGTTCTCAATGATGGCAGTGAGGAGGTTCATATGACAGCCAGATAGGTTCGCTGCTGAAGATTCAGGTACAAGTGCTTGAGCTTGATGGAGCTCATTTCAATGAACTACGGTTGGCTTGATCCTTTGGGCAAGGTACGTAGGCAGCCGTAAAGGCGCAACCAGATTTGGTGATGCAACCTGTATGAAGCTGTTTAGTTTCTCGAGAAGCTGATTGAGACTTCACGTAGAGGTGAAGAGTTAGACTTCACGTAGAGGTGAAGAATTGTGATCTCGATGAACAGTTGATCTTCTGGTGAGAAGATGGTTAAGCTTGTATAAGGGTGGGTATGCATCCAGTTTGTTAAAGCCGATGATGGTGTTCGGTATGCTCTACTCGGACTTGGTTGGACCGTCAGCCGAAGACATGTAGACTGGAGAGAGCCAGTCAATTGGGGAGTCAGTGTTGCCTCATGATGAGTTCTTCGTAGGTCATAAAATTGCTGAGTGAGAGGCACGTTTGTTGGTCGGCTCATATGGTATTTCTCTTAAGGTGAAGTGATGGGAACGCATGTATGGTGCATCCCAGTTGATAGTTGAGCTGAAGTTGGAAGCTTACAATTAATATAGGAGTTTGGTGAGAGTTGCAAGTAGCGACGACAAACTCAGTTTGGATCTGGTGAGATCAGTGGAAATCAATTGTACGTGCGCTGGCGACTCGTTCGAAGGAACAGGATCTTCTGTTGGCCAAGTTGAGATCGTGTGTCGATTTCGTCCGGAGCGCTCAAGCCGAGATCGTGTGTCGATTTCGCTGCCTGGTGATATATTGAAGTTCGTTAGAGTTCGGCTCATATTTGAAAAATCTTCACCAAGGTGGAGTTTGCAGGGAGAGAGGAGATAGAAGAGGTAGAGGAAGTTAGCACAGAGATCAGAAATCAAAGGAGCAAGACCAGTGCATTGAAGCAGGCCAGGAAAGCTCCCGGTTGACTGCACGGTCGACCGATGGAGAAGACCGGTCGACCGCCCAGTCGACCGGTGTGCACGACGTGCACATGAATAGTCCGGTCGACCGCCCGATCGATCGACTATATGATGGCTGCTCTCGATTGGTGGCGGTCGACCGGGCACAGGGGTCAGTCGACTGGCCGGTCGACTGACAGACGCGTTTTGACTTTCCTTTCTGAATTCAAATTCCTTTTCTGTTTGGGATCGAATCCAATCGGGGTTTCCTAAAACCCTGAGACTCTGTGGTTATAAATAAGGGCTAGAGCCCTTATCTATGGTATCCCTGAAAGTTCCCTCAAGTATCTCTCTGTATTAGTTTGTATTGATTGTTGAATCAATAAAATCTCTCTCTCCCTTGCCCCGAGGCACGTTGCCGAACCTCGTTAAATACTGTGTTGATTGCTTTTCTCTATTGTTCTCTGTTCTTGTCGTGTTGGTTACATCTCCGGCTGCATCAGTCTCCGTCTGGTGGATTCCTCAGAAATATTGTTGCCAGGGGCGCAGGCGTAACAATATATATATATCCGACTGATCTTATTCAATCTCATAGTTCATGCACAAACATTGATGAAGGAGACCGAGTTTGCCGCGGCGGGTGGCTGGAGATCAAAGCCATTGCCGTGAGAGGAAGGATTCCTTGACAACCTTGTGTTTCTTTACAATTATTTTCTTCCTTCTGTTGCGTATAGTGCTTGCTTGCTATAGTTTGAACAACGAAGCCAATGTATTTAGTGAGTGGGGTTCAAGCTAAGCTCAGATGAGTAGCACAGTTGTCAGGATCAGTGCCAAGCGATAGAACCTTGCACTCTTTTGCATTGCAACCGATGCACATATTTTGATGTTGCTATGTTCTATCGCAAACGTTAATAACAATTTTGTCCAAGTGGGGAAAAAGTAAAAGAAAAAAAAATCTCATTTTCCCGTAGGATACTCCTTCCATTTGAGCTTTCTTCTTTGAGCTAAACTGGTCTTGAGGAATTTTCATTTTTTATTAAATCTACGAAAACAAGTTGATAGTAGCAGCTGGGAGTTACACACTTAATCTACTAGAAGAGACTGGCTTCAAAGGAAAGAGGCTAAAATAGTTTTCATTTAGGACACTAGCTAGCTCACCTCCTGATAAATTCTCATTGTCTTTGTCAGTGTACTAAAAGTCTTTAGGGCAACGATCAAGGGATCTATAGTTAAACTCTGGCTCAAATTCTTAATGTCCCTGCCACTGTATAAAAATCTCATTTTCCTGTAGGAATTTAGTTTAGTGTTCCAGGCAGCAACACTCTGGATACAGGGGGAAGTCTAGTCTCCAACCCAAATGCAAGATGCGAGAATAATGCAGTAACAGTTAATAAACAAAACCTCAACTCAGTCAGATGTGCAAATTGGGAACAAAGAGATGAACTGCATATCTTGAAGCTTTGTTCAATCATGCCTTGGGCAAATTGAGAACAGAGATACAAACAAAAGCAAGGTGCAAACATGACTTGGGCAATATTACATTAACCGCGGATGCAAGTATATCTTGATGCTTTGTTCAATCAGTCATTCATCAATTCATCACCCTCTTCACTGCCTATAATAACACACAGATTGGTCCACAATAATCTCAAAGAATCACAAAAATAAAATTAGCTGTTAACTTTATCTGATTACCTGGTTATGCTTTTCAAGAACACAAAAAAAAGGTACAAATCAGAACAAATCATAATAACATGAAAAATAAATTATAACCGGGCTCAAACACAGGACCAAGCAACACAACAGCAAATTTTACACTATAAAGTCACTTTAAAGTTTGCATATGTCTAGCTGTTTAATAAATAACCAGTAATATGAGAATAGGAAATTGTTTGCATACCCCAACAGATTTAACAAATGACAAATACAAGCATACAACCACAAAAACACCCAAAGCAACTTTAAAACAAGCAGAATTAGAAGAATGTGAACAAAATACTCAATGCACTAATCTGGAATTCTAAATGGAGATGCTCACATGCAATTATAAAGCCTACATGCGAGATCCGAGATCCAAATCAGAGTGTCTCCTGTAAGTAGTAGCAACTTAAGAAGCCATCACACGCCTAGGATCTCCTAACATGAGATTATCATGGTACCAGAACACTTTTTTACCTTTTACATGAAGCAAGCTTTTTAAATTCTAGACCACATGCACGAGCCAAAATACTTTGAAGGGCGACACTGAACCAAAAACTGGAAAACAAAATTAATTCGTGAAACACGTCACACAAGGATTAACCAAAAAAAAATCACCGCCGCCTCATGCCTCTTCCACCACGACCTCCCCGGAAGGCCGCTCCACCACGCCCCCGACCACCCATTGCACTTGCAGCAGCCTCACCTTGCGCGCTCTCCGACTGATAAAAATACATAGTTGTCAGCAAAACAAGTGAGCAATTGGCTCCATTGGAAGAAAATCTTATAATAAGAATAAGCTAAACAAGAAGTCAATGAATCAGTCATGCCGAAGTGCAAACTTAGTACAAAAGATGAGTTAATATGGTTTCAACACATTTAAGAAGAACCTGAAATATTATGGCATTCTGACATTAACACGAAGACGAAGGGGCTGTTTGGGTGCAAGGAAGTGGGCAGAAGTAAGGAAATAGAGAAGTGCCATTTCTCACTTCCCTCTCTATCCAAACACCGAAAAAGGAAAATAAGAAAACACCTTTTTCTTTTCTTCTCTCTTTTAGACGACCATCTCCTCACTTTCAGGGTGCTACAGTTAAATTTGTGGTCATGTAAATCTCATTTGCTTTCTAATTACAATCCAATTTTTATTTTTCTTCATTGATTTTTGTTTTAATATTATTTTGCAACTTTGTGGTCAAGTTTGTCACTTCCACTTCCACATTACCATCCAAACACTGGAAAAGACAACATTTTTCAAACCACACTTCCCAACAATATCCAAACACCGAAAAACTTACTAACCAATTCTCAAGTTCCAAAGGAAACTATTACTACTTCCTCACTTCCACCCCTAACCAAACAGCCCCGAAAAGAACCAAATACAAAAAGGCCGACTCACAAAGAAGGCTTGAGACAGGACACGCAGAACTACCTTAAGAGTTAGGAGTTAACGAACGAGAAGATTGTTAGCAAAGGAATGCAACTATGCCACTGACTTCTTTCACAATTCCAATGAGAACACCCATTATATAACTTAAATATCCCAACAAAGTCTACAAGCCACAACAACATTTACTTCATCTTTCAATAGGCAGGACATCTAAGCACCTGAAAAGGATGGTGCAGACCCTTGAGAGTCCCACTTTAATTTTCACCTAAACTGATCATGTAGAAGTCAAGTTATGAACCTCCAAAGTTATAGCTGTGTTAGATCCCAAAATTACTGAACATTCACTTATTTAAGCCCTCTATCTGATGAAGCAAGATACAAATCAATCAAGTTGGGCAATTAGCAGCATCAATCATGGATGCCTCTGTCTTCTTGGATCCATACACTCCAAAGTAATTGAAAAGAGAACCCCTTTGGATGACTCCTTCACAGGCAAGAGATGAAAGCTAATTCTGATCAATATTAACTGAGATTCCGGTGCCCAGTGAAAAAGGCTCTTCTTGTGGCTCCAAAGGAGGTCAATTTTGAACAAAAATATGCTTCAAGAACTTACGCTCAGGTGTCCTTAGATTACCCAACAGAAGTTTATTTATAAGAAGTTGTGGGGTCAAGCAATGGGTATGTTAGGACCATGGTTTGGAATTTCGGTGCTAGTATAGATATCGGTAAGAGCATTTTGGTCTTGGAATCAGCAATATCAGCCATTTCATCTCGTCGTATCGGTGATATAAGGTATCATTTTGATTATGCCGGGTCACATTGGTTTATGGGGCAAAAATATCGGGATCAGGTGATATTTCAGACTTTGGTTAGGATGTTGTAATTTGAAACAACCTATAGTTGGTAGCTTACAAACGAGTAGCAAAAGAATTCTGTAGTGGGTTGGTTGTAGCTTCAAGCTGAAAGAATGATTTAGGTTGGGTTGGCAGAAGGGTGAATGGGAAAGAGGTTCAAGATTGGGTTGAGTTGGCAGCTCACTGACAATGGGCTATGGTAGGATACGCAAGCACCAGAGAAGGGTTGAAAAGATGTTTGGGACAGGGGAACCGATGGGAAGAGAGGCAGAGTGACCCGAACTTTACTCTTCTGGATATTCAATTCACAAAAGCATGTATCACAATCTATATATGACTTCTCAGATCAGACAAGGGATCCATGATTCAGACGTGTTTGAATAAATAAAATATTAAATAAGTTCCCTCCTCATTATTTAATATTTTATTTATAATGAGAACGATACTTATTATTATTTAAAATAATAAGTTCCCTATCATGCAAGAAAAGACATGTTTGAATAAATAAAATATTAATTCAGATTTCATTTATTTTTGGTAAAGAAGTTCCCTCCGGTCAAAGCTCAGGCCACAACTTATTAAGAACGTCACAACTTATTAAGAATGAACCTTCTGGTAATCAAGATGTACATCTTGACGAGTGGTGAAGACACGAGGAAGCATTGGTGATGAATTAAAAGCGATAGCAATGGAACCTGTTGTGAAGTTATTGTAGGGTGAAAAAGGAGGGTGTCATAGAGTCAATCACCATTAGACTTTTCAGATCATACAAGGGACGGCTATGAAACACAACCATTGAAAAGTAGCCATTATGTGGTCATACCATACCAATCAAGCCAGGCATAGTCAGTTGAGCAAGCAATAAAATTTAACAATGATGTGATGCTGCGATTCTTTTAAAGGAAGCATTGAATAATCAGGTTTCTGATACATGGAACAAACAATCATCTTAGTAAGAAAAATCTAACATGAAATTTAGGAGACTTTTATATAGTTCCAAGCCGTTGGTAAAGAGTAGAATAATTAAAATGACATCATTGAAAGGAAATTTCTAAGGTTCCTGATAAACGCTCTCTCTATATTCAGGAATATTAATGACTAGAAAAGAGGCTAAATGGACAGCGAGTGTAATACATTATATGTTTCCAATTGTACAATCCCGTGCAGCGTTACATGGACAAAAAGCAGGGGTGTCAAGTGTTTGACTTCCCCGTAGCGTCTGGAACAAGATAAACTTTTAAAAGTTAACCACAAAGGTAAAATGAAGTATTTAATTATTAAAGTAGTGGCAGACTAGAATTCCTTTGGTACAAGGACATGGAAGAGGAGGAGGAGGAGAAGAAGAAGAAATACCTTGGGTTTTTCACTGTTTCATCCACACTCAGAATAAGACAAGCAGCTTCTGTAGCAGCATTTATAGCATTAATCTGCAATAAACATATGAGGGCATAAGCAGTAATCTACAATAACACAGATTATGAATAACCCAGGCAACAAAAAAGCAAAATTATACCTTCACAACTGAAGGTTCCCATACAAAGTTAGCAAATGAATCTTCAATGCCACCTGTGTTGATATCTACACCAAAATTCGCACCTTCACCTGTGATATACATAGTAACAATTAGTGGGTATCGCAAAGAGTATTTTCTATTCTGATGTTAAATAATACTAAGAAGCTAACCAGATGCATGTTTCTGTCTGAGTTTATTCAAGACATCAGTTGCATCAAATCCAGCATTGTCACAAAGTTGTCGCGGAATGACCTGCACAATAGAATGATTATTCTACTAAACTATGAAAAATAGGAATAGTGTGTTTATACTTTCATTTCTATGCAAAGTGTGTGTGTGTGTGTGTGTATCTGTGCGTGTGCATATATATATATATATATATATATATATATATATATATATAGAGAGAGAGAGAGAGAGAGAGATAGATAGACTTGTATCCTTTCAAAAGGATTTGATCCCGGATCCTTCCCACTCAAATTCAACCCTCCAACATTCGAATACAAGATCCACTCCGTTGAAGTTGATCTATACTATTTCAAGTATCTATAAACCAAAAATCAAGTGTTTTAAATACTTTTTGCCCATCCATCAAGTAGGGGAAAAACGGACGGCCTAAATAGTGAGTTGGTTAGTTTAACGGTGTAGAACATTTGAAATCTAACAAAAATTAGTTTATAGGGTTTTTAAATGTTTAGATCATAATGAAATGGCGGATCGAGAATTTGTATGTCTAAAGACATAGATCTAACCAACCCACTACTTTCGGCCGTCCATTTTGCGTCGCTTGATGGATGGGCAAAAAGTATTTAAAACACTTGATTTTTGGTTTATAGATACTTGAAATAGTATAAATCAACTTCAACGGAGTGGATCTTGTATTCGAATGTTGGAAGGTTGAATTTGAGTGGGAAGGATCCGGGAGCAAATCCTTTTGAAAGGATACAAGTCTATATATATATATATATATATATATATATATATATATATATATATATATATATATAACTTCGATCGAGCAGAAGGATATCCAGCATGACTTTGCTGCTTGTTTGATAGTTAAGCTTGTACATAAATATATACAAGTCTTGAGCTTCAAAGAGAAAAAAAAAGACTCAAGAGCCTACTGACAAATAAACTTGACAATATAAATTCGGTATTGATAAATTGGAAGTATACTTTCCAACAATTTAAAAATTGTCAAGAACTGTTCGGATTTCCAGAAAATCATAGTTCAAATTCTGGCTGCTCCCATGATACTAACAGCCCGTGAAATGGCACAGTAGCACTTAATAATGTGACATGTCTCCACATAACAGATGTGGCCTTTTCCTAATTAAGAAGGCACTGTCGGGAATACAATCATATAAATTGACTGGTATCTAGAGGCTCCATAGAGAATCACATAGTCAACAAAAACAGAAACCAAGTTTAGAGGTAAATTGCTGTCTTCGGAGACGTATCAGCAAAATCTTGTGTTGAAGGTAGGAAGGGCATATCTTGTTGATGAGAATGGTGCTGTTTGTACGACTTGAATAGTCCTTGATGTGTTGCACAAATTATGTGCAACTCACGACTCAGCTGAAAAGTAAAAGCACTCTTTTCTTCACAGATACAGATATTGAATGTATTCAACCAATTGCAAAGACATGCATTTTCCCAGTTCAACAGCAAAGCCTTCATGATTATGGGCGTACTAGCTTAATATTTTTTGATTCTCAGTGTATTTCAGATAAGCCCCTTTAAGTTTAATGAGGTACAGAACTCCCATCCTCCACTCTCTAAAAAGAACTAATAAATAGCACTATAGCAACACCCCACCCCCACTTCCTGCGCAAAATTAATAATAGCAGTAGCCAATATTTACAACAAAAAGAATGAAATAAAGAGAACAACAAATTAGAAAGGGGAAAAAACACAAACGTAGATTTAAATGGGGCTAGACTAGATTTAGTATTTTTAACAGCCTTTGACAGGGGGAAATAGGAATTCTTCAAATAGCCTTATCTTTTATTTAATTAGTAACATCAGTGATCATCTGAAGTACAAATCCCGCTGAACCAGCTAAACGATATGGAGGTTTTGTTATCGACCTCTTTTCCCGTAGGTGCATTGACTTTTGGTTAAAGTAAACTAAGGGCATTATTTGAGTTTATCATCTACCCTTTGATAGGCATAAACCCCGTTTTTCCAGTTTTCTGCAAAAATACCTGTGTGAATCAAAGTCTCTATGATGGGGACATCTTAGTTCCATTTTTATTTGTAATTCAGTATATTTGTTGTAGTGTTTACTTTTATTTTCTTTTGTATTTACATGTATTTTAGTTGTGCGTAGTGGTAGTAGTGGGTAGTTATAACTTGTAGCAGTGGGTAGTTACAACTTGTGGCAGTGGGTAGTTAAGAAGTTGTAGCTCATATGAGGCAATTGAACCTTGTATTGAAAAAATGATGATGACTGTTTAATGAAAAAATGCCTCTTGTCTGAACTCTCTCTTGTCTTCATCTCCTCTCTTCCTCCTCTCTAATGATTGATGAATCAAAATGAAAATCTTTGTCTTCTCTTCTCTGGATAATCTCCTTCCTTACTCTACTCTCTGCTTCCACTCGTCAACGCCAACAATGTCCGCCTCCTCTTTGTTGATTTTCTTTCTATTGGACGATCCTTCTCGGCGTCGTTACTTTTAAGTCCCTTGGCCATCCGGACGCCATGCAACACCAGCACTTGACAGCGACCTTCCCTCTGTTATGCACGTGACCACGAGTCCCAAAGATATGCACCATCTGCTCGTGTGCAAGCATCTCCCGCCAAGACTTCAAAGTTCTCATCAGCATTAGTCTCCCTCATGTGCAAGCAACGTTCAACAACAGGTTACAACAACAGATCACATCAGTGAGTCTTGTTTCAACAAATTGATTTATTAGTTTGTTACATCACTTGATTTATCTCTAAAATATTATCATTATTGTCTGTTGCCCACTATATGGTGAGATGTCTGACTTTGCAAATCATGTGATTGCTTATCATTGATATTGAGAATAGAACTTGTCATGCATGATATATGTATTGTAATTAAATTTAATTGAGAATTGAAATGTTCAAACCAAGCATGTAATACTTTATTAAAAACCCGTCTGTTTGACATTTTGCTTTCCTGTCGAAAATCTTTGTATTTGATGAAACGTGACGAGTTTGATTACATCATTGATTCCCTACATGGTACGCACCCACCGTTCCACATCACTCTACTTCACCTTTAAGGTACACTGACCACCATTTTATCATGGACCACTAGTAGATGATGAGATACAAGAGGGGGCTAAACAGCAGTTTGGAGCAAATATACCTTGAATCCTTGTCAAATGATGAATATAAAGCTTGTCAAACCACAGTCAAGACAGCCACACAAAGCATATAACTCGATGCTTTTCTACCCAGAAAACTGGTTATATGGACGAATAAATCTCAAGCAGACTGTGAAAAGACTTGAGGCCCAGTTTGGCAAAGGTTCCATTTCAAAGAAAAAAGGATTGAAGTTTATCAACTATTTAGGTAGAGATTATATTAGTCTCCGTGCCCTCATTGGTGTTTGGATGAATGTGAGGTTATCAACACTCCATATAATAGAGCGGTTATTTCTTAACCCATCTTAAAAGGAAGATTAGCAAACCCCTCATTGTGAGGGGTTAACTCTTCTTAATCCGTTCGAGCATACTTAGTCTTTGTCATTTTTATTGTTTTGCAAGTTAAACGGGTTAACTCTAGGGCTGCTACTCACGCTAACTTTTGGTTATCATATTCATTCTTAAATAAATAAGCTTCAATTTTTTTTCAAGCTTGGTGTGTTTACGTTATCAAATGAGCTGAGTGAGATCTAACCTGAGTGGAGCCTCGGCTTTTTTGAGTCCATTTGTAATCTTAGGCAAATAATATAGAATATATTTAAAGAAAACATGCAACAATAATATAAACATTAAATGTTTGAAGAATTGAGTAGTGATAATTTACCTGACATGTAATTATAATGCATACAAAATCTTAGTAAATATGCTAACTTATAACAAAATTTTTATGGCAACAACAATAATACTCATAATGGCTCCAAGCATAGCAAATTTGTAACTTATCGACAAGTGTGTGCATGAAATTAATGGGTATCATATGGCATAGGAGGAAAATTTCTCTCATTGCGGTCAAAAAGTCAACTCTCGACTTCTTGACTGGGAAATAGGCACCGTTCACGGTGATCCCATGCCCTAAACCCTTAAAATGAATAGTAAATCTTAGTAAAATATAGTAAATATGCTAATATATAACTAAATGTTTATGGCAACTTATCAACAATAGTATCCATTCAAGCCCAAGCATAGTAAATTCATATGTTATTGATGAATGTGTGTGCAAGCGATTAATGGGTATCATATGGCATAAGAGGAAATTTCTGGTCACGACGATAAAGTTTTGAAATGAAGGAGGGGGTCTACGAATTTTGGGGGAAAAATGAGAAATGAAAGAAATAGCTAATGGCTACTTAATGGATAAATGAAAAGGCCTCCCACCTTCGCAGACCACATGTCGCTTCACCCGCATGCTCATCAATCTTGATCTCACGTCGCTTCACACTGTACGCTCAGTCTTTACTTCACAGTTAGGGTTTACATCTCGTCATGGGATGCACGCCCCTCAAGGGAAAACCCCGCGAAATAATTTTTTTCTCAAAATTCTAATCTACTTTTATTGAAAGCAATTGAGTCTTAAAATAGACTTACAACTCACTCATTCTCTTCTCACAGCCAATATGGGACTAAAGAAGAGAGAATATACAAGACTAGTAAATAAAAGAAAATTCAATCGACTCGATAAAATAAAAATACAGACTCAGATTAAAAAAAAACATACAAAAGAAATCCGACTCGATGTACCCATCATCAACTCTCGACTAGTTGACTAGATGATCGGGCACCATTCATTATAGATCCCCATGCCCTAAACCCTCGATAAACCAAAGATCTTGTGATTTTCATAATGTTTGATCTTGCATTAGGTGGTTGGAAATTTAATGGATCTAGATTTGAGGACAAGGAGATCATCATGAATAATGTCGATCATCCAATCAAGATGTAAGGGTTGGCTTTGATCACCATAGGAGAAAATACCCTCCTGTGTTATGATAAAACGAGGTGGAGAGCCGAGACTCTTATTGTGAGATTAACTCAATCTGTTACCAAAGTTGATGATCTGAAACATCAATCATGATTTACCGATTACGAGATCTTTATGTGTGTGTATCTAAAATTGTTTTATTTAACATGCTAAATAATTCCTAATTTATTCTCTAATTAGTAATTCATAAGCAAACTACCAAAAGAAAGAAGTCAGCAATAGTAATTCCCACTTGAATCCAAAATTTAATGATAATAATCTATATTACAGACATGCTGACACGGGCATGATACGACATAACACACAGCAACACATAACACATTTCAGAAAGTACATAGAAAATAGAAATATCATGTGCCATGTGTGTCCAACATGACGCCCCACGTTTGAAGCATTCGTGCTTCCTACATAATAATATAAACATGAGACACCTTTTATAAAATAGAACAGGAAACAAAGAAAAACAAAGAGTAGAAAGGGACACCGAACAAAAAAAGTAAGAAAACAGAGAGCGAGTTGATGTTGCTAGAATCTTCAACTGGCTATCACTTGTTAGAGCCCGGGGGGGGGGGGGGGGGGGGGGGGGTGGTGGGGGGCGCAGCTTGGACAAAAAAGAAAGTTATACACACGTATTCTACTTTAAGTACAAGATTAGAAATAGGAAAGTTCTTCTCCGTCTAGGAAAAGAAATCTGAAATATTATTGCGTCAGAATTGTGGCCAAATTGCAATTTTAGAGTGGAGGCTAATTAGAAAAATTAAAGTAATTCAAACCTAGAAATCTAGCTCATTCCAACTTATCGAGCCTTTGAAAAGCCAACTCGAACCGAGCTAATTCAAGCCTATGTGAGCTACTAGTAAGCCAAGCATGAGCATTAGTTGTGCTCAAGCTTGTTTATTTGTTTTAGCGAGCTTAGATCTTTGTTCAACCTTGGCTCATCTCGCTTATCAAATAACACTTGAAGGCCCAATAAAATGAAACCTCATAAAGACCGCCATCCGTCGAGAAACCTAACAAACACGAACTTTGAAAGCCTCCAAGCTCAACAAAAAACAACACCGCAAACTCAAAAGGTAAAATACAGGTTGTAAAAGAACTCAATGGACATGATTTAAATTGTAACAATGTGAAGCCAAACAGGTCCAAAATAGTTTTTAAAGCCTCTAAGGTTGCTACTCAACAAAAAGCACTGAAGATAGCCAGGTACAAATGACACTATGAAAACAATAGCCATCGGATTAAATGAAAACATATAGGTACAAATGACACTATGAATAATGAGAAAAGAATCAACTAATATTTATTTAGAAAATCTGAAAACTTCCAATATAAAGCTGCAGAGCTACAAGCATAAGTGATATCCAGCAGCAGAAGCACTTGAGTCTCTTACCTCAAGGGCCTTGGCGTATGAATTTATAAAGAGTTGTGACTTTCCAGCTATTGTGCGCGCATGCTGTCGCAAGTATCGACTAACCTCCATCTATCATGTAAAATAAAAGCATGTGCATAAATAAAGAATAAAAGTTACAACAGATCTTAGCAGGTTTATATTGCTTACATCAATAGCACCACCACCAGCGACAACAGTGGAGTTCTTTAGAGCTCTTCTCACAATCATTATAGCATCATGTAAACTCCTTTCAGCTTCTTCAATGAACTGTCAAAATCAAAACGGAAAATAGTGTGAGGACCATTACGTATAAATTACAGCATTGCTCAGCTGAGCAGTAGTCTTTCATACGAACAAACCTGATCTGCCCCACCACGGAGGACAATGGTTGCAGTCCGACCAGAAGGGCAACCACTAAATATGTTAAACCTCTCATTCCCTACTTGTCTTTCCTCAAACAGCTCACAAGCTCCAAGAACCTTTTAACACATTAAGCATAGCAAATAAAAATTAATAATAGGTTTTAATTAAATTCATCAAACTAAAGAAGCGCTTTCACTCATTCCCTACTTGTCATTCACTAAACCATAATAAAGAGGAAATTAATGAAACCTCATCAATGATATTGTTGACAGAAGTCTGCACAGTTCCACCTGTGGCAGCAGCAACCCTTTGCAGGTCCTCTTCTGTTACACGACCAGCACAGAATATATCTCGATCTGCAAAATACTGAAAGATGGCAAACCGTTATGGTTTAAACATTCCAATATGCTATCATGTGCAAAAAATTAAAATATCCTACCTGTGTTGCAAGGTCGCCGATTGCCAATCGTGAGAGGACAATTTTTGCTCCACTCTGGACACACTTATCTAACTTGTCATAGATGATATTCCACTCAGCATCAACTATTGATTGGTACTGCAGTGGATCCGATAATCTGCAAACAACATATAATATGATTATAGAACAAATGTATAGCACGATTATAGAAGAAATAAGCAGAGCACATTTGTTAGGTATATATATCGTTACCTGATCTCAGCATTTTCTTTCTCTGATTTTAACTCTAATTCAATGTTTAACAGAAGGATCTTTGGATTCAGAAACTTCTTTGGCTGCTGCTCAAAACCAGCATAAGAAAAAGTCTTTTTGAAAGCAACACCATTGACAAGAAATGAATCCCTCATAGTACCCCCGGGAACCTGTGCCAAAAAAATCATAATTTAGAACACAGAAACCTCAATCAGAGCTGATATTTTTAAGTGTTATCTACAAATTTCCATCCACAAAAATGAAATGATTCTGAAGTATTCCATTAGGTTGCAGAATGGGGAAAAAAACAGCATTCATCAAAGAAGAGAACAAGAAACAAAATAAGATAATGACGAAACCCCGCGCGCGGGGGGGGGGGGGGGGGGGGGGGGGGGGGGGGGGGGGACGGGACGAAGAGAATTTCATCCCATAGAATTATCTGAAACAGGAAAATTGGAACCTAAATGAGGAGAAAGAATGGGTTCTACATTCTCTCACCCAAATTCCATGCAAATACTCTCAGCTCAAGAGTTCTCAATCATGCTAATTATTAACAGCTTAAACAAGACAAACAATCTTTATCAAAAGCTTTAATCAATAACGGCTAATAAACAACAGAAAAATGAAAGAAGGGCAAGGAAATTCCTTAGTTAACCATATGCCAAAAAACAATATGGATCGTAATCACCTTCGAATGAATACTAGGGTTTAAAATTTGAATGGGGATCTGGATAGAGTTTTGGGCTTCACACCCCTTGCACGGGCTTCACGCCCAAAACTCAAGAGCAAAATCTCAAGAATTTAACTTGAAAATTTGTAATTCAATATTTCATTAATGATCCAAAGAGAAGTCTTGAAGCCTACTTATAAGTTTTACAAAAGAGGACTTTTGGTAATAACTAATATGGTACTAAACACTCACATAAAAGAAAATATCACTAAATTCAGCAAAATAAACTAAAAAAATAAAACAGCTAAAATCAAAGGAAGGTGGCACGTCGTTTCCTAGAATAGACTCGATCGAACAGTCTTCTCAGTGGCGTGATGCCCTCATCATTAACTTTATAAACGTCATCTTTCACATCCATTTTTATTCTCAAATTGCATCCAAAATGTATTCAACATGTGCTGGACATCAAACCGAAGTACCGAACACTGTCCCTTAATGCAAAAAAATGACAAAGATACACATTAACACATTGAACAAATATAACTAAAAAGAAAGAAAAAGAAAGCTGTCAACAAACATATAGATTCCAAATCCTAGAAAAACGAGTCTTAGCCACATTGAAATTTGGAGTATTAACTTCCTGGAGCGAATGATAAATTTTAGAGAAACTTGGAACAAGACAATATATCCTGCAGTCTCGGAACTAATTCCCTAATCCTAAGCTTCCTCCCTCCATAACATCCATTGCAACAGTAAAAACTTCCACTTTCAAGAAGCAAGCAAGAAACCTCATGGATGCTCCTAGAAATTTATGCTTAAATTAAGATAAAAAATTTGTCCCTGTCTCTGAACGTCTATGTAGAGTGCTGCAGTTAAAAGTCAGCAAGGGGCACTAGTCTTTTAGCACATGCAATGCACCTGAAATTTGCCTATTGTCTCTGGACACGTATTTTAATGTGATAAAGCTTTATTCGAAAAAAAAGGAAAGAAAAATGGATTAAGTGATCTTATTTTTACTCGCTTGGGACTCATTATTTTATTTTATTTTAATTGAACTGAATGATGGCAGTCACGCACACACCCAGGAGCTCTTCAGTTATATACACAGAATAACAGATTAAACTGTAACTATTTCCAACATTTATGCATGGATCTTTATCGCCCAGGTGCTTCAGTATCCTTCCAAATATCCTTGTTAGGCTTCCAAAAGTCATTGTTAGCAATATGAACAGAGAACATCACAGACAACATGCTTCTAAACAAAGAGAAATTTTGCAACATAAAAAAATTCACTCGAGCTATGTACAAATACAAACAGAAAGAATATACCTCTACTAAAACTTCTGAGAAATTTTTAAGCCTTATCATAGACAAATCATCTCTCCTCACAAAAAAGAAACAAAGAGAAGAAGAGCCGGTTGATAACGCTAGAATTGAAACTTCACTGCAAGAAAAGTCATGTGAACCTTGCACCACTTAAAAACATCATAGATAACCACTATCTAATTAAGGTAAGAAATGCATGAAGCTAGGTTGAAGTAGGACCCCTCTTGAGACCCTGTCCACTAATCTCATTCTGGTTAAAACAAATAATAGAACTTCCGCAAACTTAATTCCTTATAACACTCCAAAGTTATCTCAGATAGGAGCTTACAAAAGAAGTTCTGTTTAGTTACTCTATCAATAAGGTATAATCCTTCATAAACTGTATATGTGATTGCTAACCGGGACACATTTCTTATAGTGTTAATATATGTTTATAGAGAGAGAGAGAGACTTGTGTCATTCCAAAAGGATTCGAGGCCGAATCCTTCTCTCTCAAATACAACCCTCCGACATCTGAGTGCAAGATCCACTCCTTTGAAGTTGAACTACATTATTTCAAGTAACTAAAAACCAAAAATCATGTATTGAATACTTTTTGCCCATCCACCAAGTAGGCGCAAAATGGACAGCTGAAATAGTGAGTTGGTTAGTTTAACGGTGTAAAATATTTAAAATCTAACAAAAAATTGGTGTGTGAGGGTTTTTAAGTGTTTAGATCATGATGAAACGGTTGGATCGAGAATTTGTATGTCTAAAAACGTAGATCTAATCAATATGTTATTCTCGGCAGTCCATTTTGTGCCTACTTGACGGATGGGCAAAAAGAATTCAAAATACATGATTTTTTATTTTAATTACTTGAAATAATGTAGATCAACTTCAACGGAGTGGATCTTGCACTCAGATGTTGTAGGGTTGTATTTAAGTGGGAAGGATTCAGCCTCGAATCCTTCCAGAATGACACAAATCTCTCTCTCTCTCTATATATATATACATATATATATATACATATATATATAATATATATATATATATATATATATATATATATATAGGGAAGTACATATAATAGCTGGCATTCAAACCTTGTAACACATTGTATTTTGCCATATTTACATGAACATCATGTATGTGGTCAACGGTTAGCTACAATGAACAACCACCATGAGTGTCGGTTTAAGTATGTGCACACAAACAAAAGAGAAAAGAAAAGCAAAAAGGTATGTTGCATGAACCAGATGTCCCAAATGTTCATTTTCAATCTCATGAAAGCATTCCTCACGTAAACAGAAGCATCAATCCTCAGGATAGCAGCAACTTCTAATAATTATGAAGACCTTATTTTTCACCAGAGAAGTGCAGAGAACTATCTACCTGATATACCTCAAATATGCCTTACATAAGAACTACTGGGAGAGGGCAACACTGCTCCTCTTACAAAAATATTCAACAGGTCTCAACAGTACCTTCTTATCCCAAACTAATTGTCCTCGCTAAAAAATGATATATAGATTTCTTTTCTAACAAATAAATAGTCCTAATTAATCCTAACTCAGTTGCCCACTGCAAGATTTTTCTGTTGCAACATAACTTAGTTGGTGAGTTAAGGAAAGAAATCCCCTTAGAGCTATATTTGCATGAATTGCCTAATGTAAAGCTCTATATTTGACTAGGTTAGAAAATAAAGAAATTTGACACCAGATATGCCAGATCAATAATCATGAGAAAGAGGAAACACAAGGCTGAGACAAAGAATACTATTGAGTTGTTAGCTAGATGAGACCAAAAACACAAAGAAGTAAATCAAAGGGCAAGGAGCACCAATAAAACCACCTTTCAAGCACTTCAAAGTGTGCCAGAGAAGTAGAATGAAAGAAAGAACAACAAAAACAAGAACAAAGATGGATCCCAAAATTTTGGAGATGGGTTAATGAATCCTATTTCACCATTCAGGTACATGAAGACATCGCCTTGAAAGGAAGTAAACAAAGAGAATTTCATCCCCTATTCAGTGAAGGGAAAAGGAGGGGGAAAAGGTACCAATACACTATACAACCCCGTATCAGCAAGGACTTCTATTGTTCCTCAATATCATAGTGGCAATGCCTTCCAGCCTTAGTGCAAGAGGGCTGGTTCAAATCGACTACAAAGAATATTAACAAAGTTACCTGTTGAGATGATTAACATCAAGTAGGGAGGATATATGAAGATCACAGGAAGGTGTTCTTTTAACCCCAACGCATGGGGTGAAGGACATCTACATAAACTCAACTGACAGCACACAGTGACATATTTTATGATATTAAACAACCAATACATGCATCCAAATTACAACCAAAGAAAACATCAACTACACGGTTCAATAAGTGTGGTGGACTACCAGAAGATTAGCGAAATGACCTGCTGAGCTGATCAAACATCAATGCGGCAGAATATGTGAAGACTCATAGTAAGGCTGGCCTTTAAACCCCCAGACTCCAGGGTGAAAGACATCAATAGAAACTCAATTAAAAAACTCAATGACATGTCTTAAGATATTAAATGATCAATATATAATTACATACTAAAAAGTCATCACCTTAATTGGCATTAAAATTCAGTGTATTGGGCTTGCAGTTTCAATCGTTGCCTAACAAATAAAACATCTTTTTTTAGGGGAGCAAATAAACCTCTAGATCAAGCATAAAATTGCATGCGAATTGCGAACAACAGATATGAACAAACTACATGCTGGAAGGATTAAAGACGGAGAATAACCTTTTAATTCCAAGTAAATTTAATCTATCATCGTTTCCAATAGCAATGACCGCGTCCACAACCATATCAGCAAAAAATTCCTTTCACCGCCTATTAATTTTGACGATAGTGTTGTAGCAGCACATTTTGCCAATAAGGACTTCTTCTCTTCAAGGCTCTTCCCTTCTATGCTTACAGAAAGTTCTTTAACTTTGCTAATGGCCTGTAATACATGGTGTCTGATTCTTAGTTTGCAGACTAAGCAATTTTGATCTATCATACATACAGGGACTAATATACTCACCAAGTTGCCCGCAGCCCGGTAACTTCTAATAAGATTTTGAGGATGGACTCCATCCTCAATGTAAGGTTTCGCCTCTTTCAGGAATTCACCAGCAAGAAGCACTACCGTGGTAGTACCATCACCAACCTGCAACACACAAGAACATGAGACTCCAGATTAGCTGTCCCTAGTGTTACAGAAGAGAAGGTTTGACAAATCGTGGAAGAACTTAAATTGTCCATACAATGCTGCCATGAAAATTTCTATGGTCCAAACTGATTGTATGTATGACAGCTACTGATTTAAGATCAACAGATTGTTTTGAGATTTTAAATCAACACAAATGCATTGAAATATATATATTATATATAATATATATATATATATATATATATATATATATATAGGAAAATCTTTTAGTGAGAAACTTTCTCAAACTAAGCTTCATGAGAAAACTATATAGGAGTGAATCTGCAGATGATCCGAACCGTTCATCTTGATCTACATACTCTAGTTAGGCTATCAATAAAAAATCATGTGATTCTGAGTTTTTTAACCCTTGCATCAAATGGCATCTTTATTCTACGGCGAATATAAAGTCTGTTTTGTAACCACTTGTTGCATGGGTAAAAAGGCACGGAATCGAGTAATTTTTTATTGGTAGTCTATATGTAGATCAAGATGAATGGTTCGGATCATCCACATGATCGCTCCTATATGCTTTTCTCACGGTCTTCGTGTGAGAAAGTTTCCCACACGAAGACACACACACACACACACACACACACACACATATTATTGTGACTACTTCCAATGTACACCTCAGAGAATAGGTTTCTTGATGAACTGAATGCATATGCTGATATGCAATTATCAATAAAATTAACAGGTAGCAAATAGCATTAGATTTCAGCAGATCATGTTTGTAGACAGTACTTTTAAGTGAATAGAGATGAAAAATAGAGGAAAAAAGAAAACAAGGATCAAATATGTTCCGCCATATTACACACCAAAATAGTAGTCGATGACAATGTGCATCAGTATAGAACAATAGGGTATGCTGCACCATACCATGCCGACAAGACATGCAATGCTTTAATCATTGACGAAAAAACCATCCTCAGGTGAAAAATCAGATTAACAATACCAATAACAAGAATAATCTCTATAAGCTCAGACGGAGATTCCGAACCCTTAGTAGATGAAAATTTACTAAAGCGCCACAGAGTACAAATAAAAGTGCATTGACCACATTACACGGATGCAGCTTGATGAAAAGTAATAGCTCACACAAAATCCAAGAATAAGCCCAGTACCAGTAGGAATATTTAAATGTAAACATGGATATGACAAATTTGGCCTCCACTCTAAATGAGTATCCAACGTCAGTACAACCTTCACCGCAACATACTCAGACACTGAATTTACCTAATATCAATTCTCGATATTGACAAGAATAGGAAATCCTTCGGAATACGAGAAAAACAAATAAAAGAAACCAAAACGTTTACTTGCGCTAAACTGTTGTTTCACCTGGATATTGGATTTGTGTGGTTCAAAGGTTCAATATAAATTTTAATTTTAGTCCTTTTCCTCATAAAAATCATTACAAGAAAAGACTTCAAGCACTTAAACCCTAGAAAATACAAGCTCCACAACTTAATCAAGTAACATCATCATCTCCAATACATATAAATTTAAACTAAGTGTTCGATCAAACAAAAAGCAAATCCATACCCGAGATTTCATCAAACGGAAATCTTCGAATAAGGAGATCCAACAAACCCAATAAAGTTCAGGTTTTTACCAAAAAAGAAACTTATAAATAACATAGAAAAACAGAAAAAAAAATTGCAACTTTCGTTACCTCAGAGTCCTGAGACTTGGCGATGTCGACAAGGATCTTGGAGGCAGGATGAACGATATCGAGAAGCTTCATGATGGTAGCCCCATCGTTCGAGATCGTGGTGTTTCCCTTATCGTCGTGGATGAGCTTGTCCATTCCTCTCGGCCCGAGGGTTGTACGGACGCAGTCGGCGACGGCGGTGCAAGCGTTGATGTTGCTCACGACTTGCGCTTTGCCCTGCGATGTGTCCGTCCCTTCCTTAAGCAGTATGATCTGAGGCTGCATCATCGCCGCCATTGCGTTGAGTGAGATCTAGGGTTAGGGTTTGAGAGGACGAAGCTGAAGCAAGCGGAGTTGAGAAATGGGAGCAAGAAAGAGAGTGTGTGTTCCTGAGTTGGAGGGTTCTAGTTTAGGGAGGGTGAGATTGGGCTGTTCACGTGTCGGGTCGGGCGGGTTTAGGCAAATTCAAACCCGAACGCGTATTCTCCGTCGGGTTTATGGAGGGTTTTAAGTTTAAATCCGCCCGATATGCAAAGTACCTAGGGTGGCAATTATGATCCGACCCGATTAACCAATGGCCAGTTTGCGTCAACTTTTACGGGTTTGGGTCATCAAATGTTGACTCATCTAACCCGTTTGGGTGCGAGTTTAAAGCTTCCCTTTTTAACTCATTTATCACTCATTTATTTGAGATATATATACTAGTATACCGTTGCGGTTAGTCGGAAACGAACCGATCGGTCAAGAGGAAGAGGGGGAGATGAAGAAGGGAGATGAGAGGGGAAGGAGAGGGAGGGTCGATGCTTCTCTCTCTCGCGGATGTAGACGGACGGACGGATAAAATTTCTATAAGAGTCACGAGAAAAAACCTCCCTTCGATCGGTTTTGATAAACTTTAAAATTAAACTTACAGCCCCGTTGAAACTAAAAGGTAAACTCTTAGATGTTATGATTTTACTCATTGTTATGTGTAAGTTTCATGTGTTTTTATAAAATTAAAAAAAAAATAGTTTTGTGTTAATGCTATAAAACTCTCATTATCTGTTTTATAGCCTTGATTTGAGTCATACATTTGCGTTTGAATTTTATTTAATGAACAAGTTAATCGAGTTTGGTCATATTGACCCATTTAAATTTTGATCTGACATGAGATTGCAACTTTGACCGATTAGTGAACGGGTTGGTTATTAATAACAGCAGTTGGATTACCTGGCGATGGTCCAACCAGGTGTACCACTCCCCAAACCCAACATGGTTATTTTTGGGCTAAAACTTAGTTGTTTGAACAAATAAATTGTTAGGTGCAGGAATCGATCTGACATTAATCAATGTCACTGATCTAATTGGTCAGGTCGGTAAATATCAGGTGAAGGTTTTTTGTTCAGTAGAACGTTCCTTAATTACAGAACTACCTTTTAATTACCTTCCTTGGTTAAACACCAATTAGACTAGTATTAATCAGTCTCAATATACTATAATATTTATGAGCATAAATATTTCAGTATAACCTCTGTATAAAGAACGTTAGTTCACTTATATAGCTATTGGAGTGAGATTCGCATGTAGCGAATCTCCTTAAGACAAGTACGTCCCCGCTTCGGTGCTAACAGGTTACTGGACGCTAGTCTCCAAGATATAACACTCATTCACGGTATTTGGATAGCACTACCAAATCACCGTACGGTTGAACCACAGTTAATTAGTACCTTCACAGTATTTCAATGCAGCAGCACGAAGACAAATTTCAGAGAGATATTTGCCTTAGACTTTGGAGAATTATCCACTGTAGAGAAAGGAGGGAGAGAAGAATTAATGTCTTAGGAAGATAGAGATTCAGACAACAATTTTGTTTAAGAATCTGTTTAATTTTTTAACCTTCTTTCAGAACGAATATTTTGTTGAGATTTTTTTTCCACAAAAATCTGACTTTCATACTGAAACTTTTTTCAGTTCTGATTTCTGTAAAAGGAAGATAAAGAGTTTTTTTCGCTGTGTCTATAATCCACGGAGAGGAGCGTTATAAATAGCGCTCCTGGGAACCCGTTGGAGGGCAGAACTTTCAGGGACAGTTGCGACAATTCCTGTATGAACCGTTGCAACTGTTCCAGATAGGAACCGCTGAGTGGTTCATTCCAACCGTAGCAGCGGTTCATTCCAACCGTTGCAGCGCAGCAGGAAGGTAGCGGAGCGGGTCTACCGTTTGGCCCAGTTCAAAAAGAACCTAGCCGGGTTGGACCCCACGCCCACGCCCGGACCCGGACCCGAGCCCGAGCCCCGGCCCCGGCGACGGCGACGCGCGCGTGTGGGCATTGTTTCCCAATCGTGCGCGAAAACTCTAAGTACCCAAAGGACACGCCCTTGTTCCCATTCTCCTCTATTTATACACTTCAATTGTCCATCCCATATCTAATGTGAGGCTAAATGATTTTAGCTACCTTTAGTCCCCTTTACCTTTTGAATTAGGCAAACTTTAGACTTGAATATCTCATTCATTCTAAAATGGAATCAAACATGTAAATATACTACGTTCACCCCCAATGGAAGGAGAACACACTTCACTCATTATCCGATTGATTCTATTATTGGATCATGCCTCAATTCAGCTCAAGAATTCATGATTTAATTCTTTGTTTTCCCAACAATCCCCCACAGTGAATGGAGAATCAAGGAATTGACACATAAAGAGACTAACTCTATAGTGAAAGGTACTTAGAAAAGAAATTGCATCTGGATAGGTGAACTAGGTCTTGAACCTTTCATAGCGAAAACTTTATCGGACTTACTGACTAATCAGTGAACTAAGTCTTGAACTGTCAGCCGTTATTGTAAGCCAAGTCAACAAGCTTCACACAGTAACTTTCTAAAATCAACTTTGGTTATCGGTTGTATCCATTTGGCCATGGACATTCTTAGTTTCAGAGAGTATCTTTAGGCAATAACAGCCTCCATAGAGATTCCTAAAAAATCGACCCAGCTCTATACTCACATAGGTGATCATCCTATTAAGAGTAGTCTACTCTGCCCCACTTGTTATAATAACAAGAAATGGGCATCATTAAAAGCGTTAAGCTTATTCTTAATCCACTTGTATAAAGGACTTGGATGCACCACAGGAATGGGTTGCAATCAAGCTCCTAAGTGCTTACTCGCATAGTCAATTATAACTAGTTTTTCCTCTTGAACTTAGCCTGTGGGATCTCTAGTCGCTGAGTGAGGTTCCATTAAGCTGATTCGGTAAGCTTATGCTTCTAGACCCATTCCCCTCGATGCGCAGTTTATACGCTCTTCACTTAAACCTTTCGTAAACGGATCTGCTAAATTATCTTTTGATGATAGTAAATCAATAGAGATAATTACATTTGAGAGCAACTGCTTAATGGTATTATGTCTACAACGAATATGTTTAGACTTACCGTTATATATGAAATTTTGTTCCTTAAATATCGCTGCTTGATTATCGCAGTGAATGCATATGGCGGGCACTGGCTTTTGGCCATAATGGTATATCTTCCAAAATTATCAAAGCCATTCTGCTTCTTCTCCAGCCTTATCTAAGGCTATAAATTCTGATTCCATTGTAGATCGCGCAATACATGTTTATTTGAAAGATTTCCAAGATATTGCTGCTCCTCCAAGAGTAAATACGTATCCGCTAGTTGATTTGATTATTCAGAATCTGCAATCCAATTAGCATCGTTGTATCCTTCAAGTACAGGTGGTACTGTCCATATCTCAAAGCATATTCTTTGGTATGTGATACATAAGCTAATACTCGTAGTAAAGCAGTCCAATGATCATCACTATGGTTACTATTGTATCTGCTTAATTTGCTTACAACATAAGCAATATCGGGTCTAGTGCAATTCATTAAATACATTAGACTTTCGATAATCTGAGAATACTCCAACTGGAGTACTCCAGTTCCTATATTCTTACGAAGGTGGATGTGTGAGAGAAAAGGATTGTATTTTCTTTTATCCCATACTTCTTGAATCTTTTTATCAACTTTTCCACATAGTGAGGTTGAGATAGACTGATTCCATCTGGTATTCTTGTGATTTTAATTCCTAAAATTACATCAGCAACCCCCAGATCCTTCATATCAAAATTGTTAGATAATATTCTTTTAGTGGACTTAATAACTTCAATATTAGTCCCAAGTATCAGCATGTCATCTACATATAAACAAACAATGATGCATGCATCTCCAACTATTTAGTGTATACACACTTATCGCATTCATTGATGGTGAATCCATCATTGATAGTGAATCCATCTTTGATCATGACACTATCAAATTCTCATGTCATTGTTTTGGAGTTTGTTTTAGACCGTATAAGGATTTTACCAATTTACACACTTTGTAGTCTTAGCTCTTGGCTATAAATCCTTCAAGTTACTCCATATATATTTCTTTATTTAATTCACCATTTAAGAATGCAGTTTTGACATCCATTGATGAATATCTAAGTTGTGTAATACTGCAATTGCAATTAGCATCTGAATGAAAGGTATTCTGCTTACTGTGAATTAGTATCGAAGTAGTCAAGCCCTTCTTTTTATCGATAAATCTTGACTACTAATCTAGCCCTGTACTTATGATAGATCCATTGGGTTTTATTTTTCTTTTGAAAATTCACTTACTTCCGATAGGTTTACTGCCAGGAGGCAAGTTGGCCAATTCCGAGTATGATTGCTCACGATGGATTCTATTTCGCTATTTATAACTCTTTTCACATTTGTGCTTCTGGGATTGATATGGCCTCTTTAAATGTTTGAGTCTCGCTTTCAATAGAATATGCTATGAAATTCGAACCAAAAGATTTTGAGATTCTTGATCTCTGACTTCTTCTTGGTCAACTTTCGCGTTATCAATTGGTTCGAACCAAAAGATTTTGAGATTCTTGATCTCTGACTTCTTCTTAGTTCAACTTTCGCGTTATCAATTGGTTCTTTGGGGCTTTCGTCCCTGAACGCCATCTCGTGTGTTCTTTTCCCAGAAGTCTTATCTTCTTCCCGTTTACATGAAAATATGTCTTCAAAGAACATATCTCTCGATTCGATATTCATGTTTACATGAATATCTTGTATTTCTGATTTATATACCAGAAATCTATAAGCATGCTATTCAAGGCACATCCTATGAATATGCAGTCCGTTGTTTTTGCTCTCAACTTAGTCCTTTTAGGCAGTAGTGCTGTTACCTTTACAAGGCACCCCCACATTTTGAGGTAATTGTAGGAAGATGTCCTTCCATGTCATAACTCAAATGGTATAAGACCAGTTTCTTGTGGGGGTACTCTGTTTAGAATATAATTTGCAGTTAATAGAGCTTCCTCTCACAAGTTTTATAAAGCTCCAGAACTTACGAGTATGGAATTGACCATCTCTTTTAACGTTCTGTTCTTCCGTTCAACAATTTCATTTTTCTGAGGAGTATATGGTGCTGTAGTTTGATGAATTATATCAAAATTAGCACATAACTCACTAAATTCATTTGATTCATATTCTCCGCCTCGATCAGATTTTAGAATCTTTATATTCTTGTTAAGTTGATTCTCAGCTTCAGTTTTATATGTTAGAAACATATTCATTATCTCATCCTTACTGTTTAGAAGATATACAAAACAGAATCTTGTACAGTCATCAAAAAAAGTAATAAAATACTTTTTTCTGCCTCTTGTTGGCGCAAATTTCAAGTCACACAAGTCTCTATTAATTAACCCTAACGGTTCTGTATTTGATCAATTGAGTGAAATGATTTTTTTGCAAACTTGACTTCAGCACAAATCTCACATTTGCGAATTTCTTCTAAGTTGAGTTTAAGAATATATTCTAGATTAGGCAAGTTTGCAGGAACTTGTAATTAACATGTCCAATCTAGCATGCCATAAAATAAGAGACTCAAGCAAATAAGAAATTTTTTCTTTATTTATGAGTTTTGGGTACAGATATACGAACTTTTTGTCCATTCAACAACATTGGCTTAAATAGGCCATCAACAAGATAACCCTTACCCACATATATCTCACTCTTAGTAAGTACAAATTTTTCTGATTCGAAAACCATTCTAAAACTTTCTTACTAAGGATTGATTCAGAGATCAAGTTTTTGCGGATATCTGGAACACGTAATATATCGTTCAGAGTGAGCTACTTCCCAGATGTCCACTTCAGGATGACCTTTACTTTTCCCTCAACCTTGGAGACGGTTGAGTTACCTATGAAGAGTTGCTCATCTTGCTCTAGTTTTTGATATTCAGAGAATAATAATTTCTCATAGTAGATGTAACACCCATCCTCAGAATGCGTACCCAGCTAGTGTCCTGATTTTTGGAGCGTATTTTATTATTTTATTATTTTATTTTATTTTCTGTTATTAAATTCTTACGCATATAGCAGTACTGCATGATTTGACCTTTTTGGTATTCAGATTTGACCGATTTTAGTTTCAAATATTATTTTTTAATATTCTAGATTTTTTTATGATTTTCTAAAATTTTTCAGAATTAAATTGTAAATCTTCAAAACCGGTGTCGACTAGTGTCACTGACCGACTTTCGGATTTTTAATTTATAAACGGAGTTGAAATTCTAGAAACAGCTTTCACATATTTTTAAAATAATAATTTCTATCTAAGTGAATTTTGGAGAATTTTTAGAATTTATCAAAAATCCGGCCTACCCGGTGTAGACACCGTCCTCAGTGGATTTCAAGATTTTTATTTTAAAAATAGAATTGAATTTCTGAAAACTGATTTCACCAAAAATCTTAAAATAATATTTATTATTTTTGAGAATTTTGGGAAACTTTTTGAGATACTTCATTTTTCGGGCTTTCCTGAGTTTCCGGTGTTTTCCCAGATACCGGAATTCTATCTGGATATTTTACTTTTTCTCTCTCCTTACCTGACGCGAGACCCACCAAATTTGGGTTCAACGATTAATGTGGAGACTCTCTCCATTCCGCATTTAATGCTTTGTTCTTCAAAGAAAATCAACCCGGATCATATCACCATGCCTTTTGTCTTTCTGTTAAACGCAACTTTTGCATTTTCCCTGGACGCAAGTTTTTTCACTGCGCCTGGACCTCTACTGCTAGACGCAGATTTCTTGTATGGAACGCAGCCTATTTGATTGAATGAAACGCATGTTTCATAAGTGGAATGGCAAACTTGTAGATATATCAACTCCTTTATATATATACACTCCCATCTACTCTCTTTCATTATTTTCTTTCCTTCCTCCTTTTCCAGCAAGCACAGGCCAAAGAGAACAGCCAACGCACCTCCTTTGGCCGGCCATCACCACCCACCATCTCCACTTTCTCCGCAACCATTTCCTCCACCATTCTCCCCTCCATCTACTCCTCCATTCCAACAACAACAACAACCACAACACCATCTTCATCACCATCTTCTTCCTCCATTACTAACCAAAACAACCCATCTTCTCCACTAACTTCACCACTTAACCACCACCACCTACACCACCTTAACCACCACTAACCATACCATCTTCTTCTCCTCGTCATACTCTTTCCAACGAACTATAGGTTCGTCCTCCGAAACACCATTTCAAAACTCCATTTTTTATTTGAACTACACTTGCACCAATAACAACCTCTCTTTGGGGCCTTGGCCACCCATCTCCGGCCAACTCCGGTCGCCGCCGGCGACCACCGGCCAAGCCACGGTCGCCTGCCTCCCCCTCCTCTTCTTTCTTTCTTTCCTTTGCTTTCTTTCTTTCCTTCCTTCTTTCTTTTCCTTCCATTTTTATTTTCTTTTCTTTTCTAATCTTCCCTAAACCTGCGTCTCCCCCTCTCCCTTTCTTGCGTCTCTCACTTCCCCCTGTCACTCACTTTCTCTTGTTAATTGCTAGACGCGGAGTTCACCCCGCGTCCAAGTAATTTCTTAAACGCGATCTTCGCGTTCTTGTTATTTGTTTAACGCGATTCTCGCATTCTTACGTTAACGCGACGCGGAGCACATATACGCGTCTGGGTTCTTCCTGTATTGTAAAACGCGGGTCTCGGACCCCGCGTTTGTGGCATCAACGCGGTGCAACCCCGCATCTGTGACCCCTGCGTCTTCAATCTAACCTTTTCTGATTCATCCTTCTCCTCCTCTTTTTTTATATATATTATTGGTTATCGAGTGCGTTGGTTATCTAGACTCCGGAACTTGGGATTTCCCGGTATTTCTTAAAGTTTTAGGCGAGTGTTCTCGCTCTCCTTCTGATCTTTCTGCTTCATCATGTTGACTAATATTATATTATTTTACTTGCACACTTGCATGTATCATGCTATCACTTGACGCCTGCTTAACATCACCTCTCAGGCATATATCTCATGGCACCTGTTATGCTACTTCTTGGTACTCGCCTCGTTATGGCATTTTGTCACTTGACTTACGATTATCATATCTACGGGAATCCTGTGACTTAAAATTATAGTACTCATGTACTCTTGAACTCCTGATCTTGTCATGCACTTGCTATTCCCGTAAATTGATAACTACATAATAAATCATAAAAATGACCAACTTGCATCGGGTCGGGAGAAACTTGCGGCAATCAATATATGTTCGTGTTTACAGTGGTACTAGGTATGTTGTGCAACTATAACTTCCGGTCTGACCTGTGGGCCTCCAGGCGACCGAGGGGAGTGCTAGCTCCCTCCTTCTTGGTACCATCATGATAAGGGCATTCTATAAGACCCTCCTGTAAGCCTTGCGGCCGGTTCCATTCACCAGCAATGGAACGTCCTGGACCCTAGTCCCGGGCATGTACGGGACCCACTGTAAACATTGTTCGTTGATACCCCCGTTGGTTTCCAATAACAGCCTCGATTTACTCATGTGTGGATGTATGTGTGCTGGGACGCTATTACACATACCTAAACATATGAGTAGAACGAGTAATAAGTATAAATACTGAAAATGGCAGCAATAGATTTATTCAAGTCTTATCACTTTCATTTATGCCTCTATTTTTTGCTTACTATACATGTACTCTCGACACAGTTCTTGATGCTTAATATTATTTTGATCATATCAACGCACATATACCTATCTCTACACGACACTTGGCATTCACCTGTCTATTTGTTAGGGAGTTTCTGACTCCCCTGGACTTGCATGTTCAGGTTCTGAAGCTTGGGTTGAAGCGGAGCCTCACTGAAGATCAAGCTTATCTCTCGGAGCAGGCTGACTTGTCCTAGCTCCTTCTGTTCCTGAATCTTCCTGCTAGCTCGGGGATCTTCTTCTCAGCCCGTGAGCACCTTTTGCTGTACAAATTGTAAATTTCACTTTTGTACCTGGCTGTGATATAATGTACATGTACCAATATATCACGCTCTATGATAACTTTGTAATCCTTATGTTGGAATGTATATTGCCACGTGTTTCCGTACTCTGATTCTTACCTGTACTGATACTTAGCGTATATACGTGAGGGCATTTCTGACCTGCGTATATACGTCGCAGTGACGTCCCCGTACCCGCCGGATCGGGGCGTTACAGTAGATGTGCCGAGTAGCCCTTGAAATCTCTCCACGCAGGTGGGAGTTTCTCCATGATAATAGCAACCTGAAAAGTTTCAGATAGAATCATATCTTCAGTCTCTATCTCGTGCAAGATAAGTTAGAATTCTTACACTTGATTGATCACAGTCTTGCTGTCCACTATTTTGTACTCCATAAATCATCCCATAATGAACTTCTTGGTACCGGCATCTTTAGTCTTGTACTTCTTATCAAGACTTGCCCATAACTCTTTTGTCGTTGTGATTGGACTGTAGACATTGTAAAGAGAGTCATCCAGTCCATTTAGGATATAGTTTGGCAAAGAAAATCACCTTGCATCCATGCATCAACTGTAAGGACTGAGTCCCGATCAGTTCCGGGCTCTGGTGGATCCTCTTGTAGGAATTTGGCCAAATGCAGAGTGGTTAAGTAGAAGAGCATGTTCTGTTGTCACCTCTTGAATTCAGTGCAATCAAATTTTCCTGACTTCTCTGGCTTCGGGTTAGGAAGTGGAGCATGCATCAATATCTAAATTTGCATGTTTGGTGCCTTACTCGTACTGTCTTGATTAGTCTCAAACATCCTCTGTAATTCAAACAGAACAGGAGTAAGTAACTTCGAGAAAGTTAATTGGCTTAAGATTGTTAGGTGCAGAAATCGATCTGACACTAATCAATGTCACTAATCTAATGGCCAGGTCGGTGAATATCAGGTGGGAGGTTTTCCATTCAGTAAAATGTTCCTCAATCACATAACCATCTTTCAATTACCTTCTTTCTTAAACACCAATTAGACTAGTATTAGTCAGTCTCAATATACTATAATATTTATGAGCATAAATATTTCAGTATAACTCATGTATAAAAAATGTTAGTTCACATATACAATAATTGGAGTGAGGTACGCATGTAGCGAATCTTCTTAAGATAATTACGTCCCCTCTTCGGTGCTAACGTGTTACTCGACGCTGGTCTCCTAAGATACATCACTCCTTCATGGTATTTGAATAGCACTACCAAATCACCGTACAGTCGAATCATAATTGATCAGTACCTTCACAGGATTTCAATGCAGCAGGACGAAGACAAATTTCAAGAAGAATATTTGCCTTAAACTTTGGAGGATTATCCACTGTAGAGAAAGGAGGAAGAGAAGAATTAATATCTTAGGAAGACAGAGATTTAGACAACAATTCTATTTAAGAATCTATTGAATTTTCTAAGCCTTCTTTCAAAATGAATCTTTTGTTCAGATTTTTTCCACATAAACTGACTTTCAGACTGAAACTCTTTTCAATTCTGATTTCTGTAAGAGGAAGAGAAAGAACTTTTTATTTCACTGTGTCTATAATTCACGAAGAGGAGCACTATTTATAGCACTCCTGGGAATCCATTGGAGGGCAGGACTATCCAGGAACAGTTGTGATGGTTTCTGTCTGAATCGTTGCAATGGTTTTAGACAGGAACCGCGCGGCAGCGGTTCATTCCAACCGTTGCAGCACAGCGGGCGGGTAGCGAAGGCGGGTCGAGACCCGCTTATACACCAAACTCGTATGGCCCGGTTCAAAAAGAACCAGGTCGGGTTGGATCCCACGCCCACGCCCAGCCCCGGCGATGGCGACAGGTCGGGCGGGCGGCGGCGCGCGCGTGTGGGCATGGTTTCTCCCAATCACGTGCGAAAAACTTCAAGTACCCAAAGGGTACGCCCTCTGTTCCCATTTTTCTCTATTTATACACTTCAATTGTCCATCCCATATCCAATGTGGGACTAAATGATTTTAGCTACCTTTAGTCCCCTTTAACTTTGAATTAGGCAAACTTTAGACTTGAATATCTCATTCATTCTAAAACAGAATTAAACATGTAATATACCACGTTCATTTCCAATGGAAGGAGAACACACTCCAGCTATTATCTGGTTGATTCTATCAACGGATCATGCCTTAATTCATCTTAAAGTTTTATGATTTAATTCTTCGTTTTCCGAACATAAAATACTAAACCCACAAAGCTATAATATAATCTAAGTCATGTGTGAATTCTATCAACAATGAGCAATTGAGGATGCAGGAAACAGCTAGAAAATGATAACAGTAACGTGAGGGAAGTTGCACAAAGCAGATTCGTTCAAGAGGAGCTATTAGAATTAGAGGATATCTCAGGTAGCGTTGCATAGACGGGGAGCTCTATTCTAGGAATAGCGTCAGTTGACCACTGGTAGCGAGTTCCTAGTGGATGGATTTGTAGAGAATTTTGGGTATTTTTTGGGTATGTTATGTGTTTCAGGACTTTCCTTTGTCCCTGATTGGAGTATTATGATGTATTGTGGAGAGGATATGGTCTTAGCGGTTAGTTTCATTATTTTCTCTTTAATGAAATGGAGTGAATTTCCCACCATTTACTCAAAAAAAAAGTATATGAGAGAATGACGGGAACAAAGGTAATATGATGACAAAGTATAGTGATGAATGGCAACTAATAAAGATGTTGGCAATTTGATACAAATTACAAAGGGAAAGCCAAACGGGTTAGTTTTGCTTCTACCTCAAAATAAATGTTAATTTTTCATTTTAGGTTGTCATTTGGATATTTTAACGGGAAAAAAAAATCAGAATTTTAGTATTTCATAGATTTGAAAGTTGCAAACTAGGATTATAAAGAATTTAAATATTCATTTTCTATTTTGAAGTTATTAAGTTAAAATAGGCAATACAACAATGTATCGAGACAAGGCAATCACGAAATTTAAAATTTCTATTCAGAGAAGAATTTTAAGTAAGTTTTTTCTTTCTTATCTATCCAAACACTCCTCCAAAAAAATCAGAATTATTGTTTTTCAATTTACAAAAAATGACACATTTATGCAATTTTATTAAACACCCCAAAACACAGCATTGATGTTTGCATTTTGAAAAATTACATTATTTGAATGCTTTAGAAAGTAAATAGTTTGTTATATTCTATCTAGGGTTATGACGAAATTAAAAATTATGTTTAGCATAATTATGAGTGTGTTAATTTCTTTTTGCAAATTAATGTTGTTTCATGTTTAAATTACCACATAACTAAAGTTATCCGTGTTTTGAGAAAATTGGAGAGAGTTGATAAGATATGTAGCTCGTGATAAAGACTAACAACTTAAAATGTGTCATCAACATTGTTAAGAAACTTTCTACCTATATTGAAAGAGAGTAGGAAGGACCCATTATTAAGAAGAAAAAAGATTTTTTTGTATTTTTATTTCGAGTTAGTTTAAATTTTTTTACATAATATTGATTCCTTATTCATGTCATATGACAAATTAAACACTTGTAAATTAAATTTCTCAGCATTAGCCTTCTGCTATAATTTATCTTACATGACATATTTGTTATTGTGTTACTAATATTTCACTCAATATTCAAGGGTCCAATAAACAATTAATAACTATAAATTTGAACGTTAATAGTTGCTGTTCTTACAAGACACAAGAGATTCAACAAGGGCCTTTAGGTTCATCATATGCTCCATTGCAAAATACACACCGGGAAAGTTTTAAAAAGAACATAAAAGTTTAGTCATTGCATAAGTTCTTCAATAAATTGCTTTGCAATAATTTTAGACCCAATCTTGTTATTTATTATTTTGAAAGGGAAAATTTAGCATATACCATTAGTGAGGATATAAAAAATGAAAATTGGAGGAGCAACAAGATCACTTTAGGGATACTATTAGTGAGAATGGGTATATCGGAGGAACTTTCATATAAAGATTATATTATAAGAGACATTTTGATAGTTATTTTCCTTGTCCAAACAACCATTTTGTTTATTACTGACTTTTTAATTGAGTGAGAGAATTATCTTTGCGCGAGAGTGACATAGAACAACACTAAGTCGTGTCGAATTTCTTGGCGCATGTAAATGCACATGTTTGTAAGATAGAAAATATGAGATTTTTTATAACATGTAAAAATATAAACGTTACTATTTATAACATATAAACTTAACTTTATAAGTGGCGCATGCACTAAATTAAATCAAATTTAGACATATAACACATTTATTAAGTTTTTAAGCCATTTTGTAATTTTACATTATTTTTTGAAGAATAATTTATATGAAAAATTATTGATATTTTTCATAAATATAATATAATTTTTTCTTTATCGAATATGATTTCAGATCAGATAGTTCAAGAGGCAAAAGTGTGTATTTAAAAATTTTATATTTAAAAAAAATATGTATTTTATATTTATATCAAGTTAATGTATTTGGCCCTATATAGAAAATAGTTCCAATTGATTTATTGTTTGTTCAGGAGCAAATGAGGAGGGGGGGGGGGGTGCGCGGAAAAGAGAGAGATGGAACAATGTTGATTGAGAAGTATTCACACCTCAGCTCCAAATTGCAACGGCTTGAAAATTATGGCCAACAGTTGAATAGTTCAATCCAATACAGATATAATAACTACAATATCCCATTATACACATCACCATTAACTCAAAATAAATAAAAAATAGAACACGGGAAAGTGCTCCTTCAACAACAGTGCAACGAGCCAGAGCAAATTTCTTGTGAATGCAAGCTGCTTTCGCCTTTAAAAGGGCCAAAACCCAAGAATCCACAATCAATTTCCCACAAATCGCCACACAAATGATCCAAATACAAAAAAAAAATCGAGCTTATAAGGACACACAAAGATCAGGTTGTGATTTAAGACTCACATTTAGTCTTTGTCGTCATCACAGTGAAAATTTTTCAGTGGTGGAAGATTGAAGAGGAGAGAGAAGAGTGAAACCAAGAATGTCTAGGACCAAAAAGGACACAATCGAGAATCAAAATTGATTTTGAAAAGTTACTGTGTGAGACATGTTGACTTGGCTTACACAAACAGCTGACAATTCAAGACTTAGTTCACTGATTGGTTGTAAGTCCGATAAGTCTTTCGCTATGAAAAGTTCAAGACCTAATTCACCTATCCTGATACAGTTTCTTTCCTAAAGTACCTTTCACTGTAGATTCACTCTCATAATGTATTTATTTTTTAAATCTCCATTCACTATAGGGATAAGTGGAAAATGAATTTCAAGTGAATTCAGACTTGATCCATTGCTGGAATCACACAGATGATGGTTAGAGTGTGTTCTCTTTCCATTGGGAATGAACATGTATATTCACATATTTAATTCTGTTCTTGAATAAATGAAATATTCAAGCCGAAAGTTGGCCTAATTCAATATTAAAAAGGGACCAAAGAAGTCAAAATACTTTAGTCCCACATTGGACATGGTGTTGAAAGGTTTACATATGAAAAGATGGGAACAAAGGGAGTGCCTTTTGGGCACTTGGAATTTTCATGCGCGTTTGGGAGAAAACATGCCCACACGCGTGCCGCCCCTGCCTCGGCTCAGCGCCGGTGGGAGGAGCCAGGGTTTGGGCCTGGTTCTTTT
>JAVJIF010011763.1:0-113243 GCA_038442645.1 Agave tequilana | reverse complement strand
GATCTTGAAGCGCGAGTTCTTGAATCAACACGTGCTAGCTTCAAAACTTGACTTTGAATCTTTTATTGAAGCTAAATACCGACTAAGATCTTGATAAGTATCTGAAACTTATTAAACACAAGATAATTAGTACTATAACTATATGAGTTAATCATCACCAAAACTAGAGTTGATGGGTCTTTGGGCCAACAGATACATCCAGCATAATTTGAAGTCCGATCAGCTGCAACTGATCTGATTTCATGTAGTTTTCTGTTTATATCACCATTACCTTCTTGGCAGTCTTCTTGTGATCAATCTCAGAATAGATCAAGTATCTGTCAAGTTTCTCAACGGTACATGCTATATCTGAATCACCTAGGAGGGGTGAATAGATGACTAGCTAATCTAATGTTCATAAATTGGAATTAAAATATATGCAAAACTAAAACTATTATGCACAACACACTAAGTATAACACAAGAGTGTAGCCGGCGTCCCGGGAAGGGCTCTGAACTAACTCCTCAAGATTCTCTAGATAAGAGTTGAGGTGCCGCTTTGGCTCTCTTGGTTGAATACAAGTGTGTCCCCCAAGCATATAATAATTAAGCACAATGTATATCAAGCATATAAAGATAAAGACAATATAAGCATGCAAGATATAAAGACAAGTAAAGAGATAGAGAGAGCAATCGCAATCACGGAGAATTGTTTCGAGTTCGAGCACACTTACTCTACGTCCCCGCCTTCAACACTATAAAGGATTTCACATAAAATCGATCCACGGGATCACTCGGTACCGCAACACCTACAACGAGTTCCCACTAGAACTCTTGGACTCTCTAGTCCCTCTCTTGTTCCCGCAAGAACAACAACACCATAAGCACGCAAGCTTGCCGAGCCGCACCTCTACAATGAGCTCTCATTAGAACTCTAAACACCGGGAACCCGGAAGCCGCCTCCTCAAATCAAAGATGAAGTCTTTGGTGATCATAACACTTTGATCACCAAAAAATAATCTCACAACACCTCTCTTATAGGATGGATATATCAATGGAAAGCTCAAGTATTTGTGAGAAAAATAAGGATTGAAGTTGTGGTGAAAAAAACAAGAAAATCACTTTTGAAACTCTTGATAAACTCTCATTTTGAATGGAAGTATTGGCTCTTAAATAAGTGAAGAAAACCTCTTAATAGAGTAGGAAAAACTGGTGCAAAAACTCACTTGAAATCTTGTTCAAAACAGTCCATAAGAGCCCCCTTTTATAGGCTTGGAAAAACTAGCCGTTGTGGCCAAATCAACAGCCTGGACGACCGCCCGGCGACCGGCCAACGGTCAGATTTCTGATCGTTGAGCCAGCGTCGACCGGCCGGTCGACCGTGCCTGAAAACAGAGAGCAAAACTCTCTGCCGGTCGACCGCCCCGGTCAACAGGACTTTCCAGATAGCAGAGCTCTCTGGACGGTCGACCGGGTCAGTCGACCGGCCCTCCAGCCAAACAAGACATGACGCTTGTGCACGTCGGTCGACGAACTCGGTCGATCGACCCTGGCTCAATCGACCGGCCCAGTCAAACCGGCAGAAGCCAGAAACAGGGATTATGGGTATGAAAACTTGGCTTTTTGGCTTAAAATAAAATCCCATAAAATCTCTAAAAATCTACAAAAATAGTTTCAGTATTATACTTTGATATATAAAAATGTTTAAGTAAAAATCAAAACATGTACAAATTTTTGAACTATTTTGTAACTTAGAAATTTGACATAAAACAAAAACCGTATTTTTTCAAATAGCTTTTTCAAAACTTCTCCAAATACGAAAATAAATATTTTAAACATTTTTAAAGCATAGAGTATATGGATATGATCCACTACACATAAATGATGAAATATCTAGTTTTTGACAATTAAGCTCTAAAAAGGTTTTGGATAAAGACACGTATACTTTGAATACCAAAAATTAAACTAGTATTTTCTTAAAGAAAATCTTTTTATGAAAACACAAAAAAACTTGAGTGTGTGTGTGTGTGTGTGTGTGTGTGTATTGAGCAATCTACCAACTATTCTATCCTTTATATTTTATCTAAAAATAAAATCTTAACCAAAAACAAACCTAGACTCAGTCTTCTCTTGAAGTCTTTTCCTCCTTCTTGACTTGGTCCAAACTTTAATCCAAAGAGCTAGACTCCTCTTGAGTACTTGATGTGGTCTTGATGCATATGCCCTTGAATCAAACTGTGTTAGCTCCAAAATTGACTTTAAATTCTTTATTGAAGCTAAACACCTACTAAGATCATGATCACAAATCTGAGACTAATTAACACAAGATCATTAGTACTATAACTACATGAGTTAATCATCATCAAAACTAGAGTGATGGGCCTTTGGGCCAACAATCTCCCCCTTTTTGATAATGACAAAACTCATGGAGGTTATATATGCATGGATTAAAGTAAAGCTTCAAAGAAGCTCCCCCTTAACTCATGCATAAACAAAAAATAAGATATTCAATGAAGCACATGAAACTAAACACAAGTATGCATCAACGAGGGAGAGAGAAACATGCATAAATCAAACATATTTTTCAAAAAACTTTCTCCCCTTTTTGTTTAAACTCTCAAAATCATTTTTCAACAACACAAGATGCATAAACTCAATATATGCAAAAACTCAAATATGCATATATAAACTTAAAATCTTTCTCCCCTTTTTGTTAATCATCAACAAAGGGGTTAAGTAAAACAAAATAATGTTCTCCCTCTTTTTGTCAAAAACAAAAATCAACAAAGGGGTGAAATTAAATCAACCAATAAGAGATATATGCGAAATACATTCATGAAGAGGAAGACACTAAGTTAACTTCCCTACATACATGCATTACATGAAGAAGGGATGACAAGCCCTAACTCTTATAACGCATAATATGCAATGCATAAGTGGAGATGTGAAGCTCCCCATACACACGTGTATCACATAAAGAAGAGTTGTCAAGCACCTCAATATAAAAGACACTCAACATGAATATATGTAGAAGAGATGTTATGCTCCCCTTGCATATAAGCACTACATATCAAACCTTTTAACACAAATTTTGAGATTTACTCAAGGTAATAAAACACATTTTGAGATACCTTTATAATAAACAAAATTTTTAAGATACTAATTGTAAATAAACAATACAAATTTTGAATTTTTCAACAAATCAAATGATATATCACAAGAATTTTATACCATATGAAATAGAAAATTTGTGATACCAATTGAAATTGAAACATTTTTACATTTTGATATCAATGAAAGACACTATTTTATATTTGATACAATTTAAATTTAAATTTTTAAGAAGTGATTCTAAGCATTTATATATGTATGAAAAATGAAAACATTTTACTAATTGAAATACATGATAAATTTTGATACAAGTAGGTAAAACATATTGATACCAAGTGAAATTTAAACCCAATTAGAAATAAAAATATATAAATACCAATTGAAATATATGGATACCAACTGAAATAAATAGATACCAATTGAAGTTAATTGTAATTATGATATGATACCAAATTAAATAGCAATGAAATTTTGATACCAATGAAAGAAAACATTTTATATTTTGATACCAATTTAAATTTACATGGATACCAATTGAAATAAATAGATCAATAGATACCAATTGAATTATATTGTAATTATGATATCAATACCAATTGAAATCTATTGTACATTAAAAATACCAATTGAAAATAATGCATAAGCATATAAAAAGTACCAATTGAGAAATCAATTGAAATCAAGATTTAATTCAAGTTTAGCATAAACATACTTTGTGCATTAGATATGTAAATATTTTGTAAATCAAGCACAAACATATCATATATATGTATGAAAAATGAAAAGGCATACATATATAGAAAAACAAAATATGAGTATATGCAAAAAAATATCAATTGAGATATCAATTGAAAATATGATGTGAAACAAGTATATAACTCATAATAACCACCTTTTTTCATGCACAAGATAAAAGATTTTTAATAAGGCATGCTCGCCCATCCGTCCCGCCCATTAAAGGGGTTAGTAGGGGCTTTCAAAAACAGGAGGTTGAAAATATTTTTATTGCGAAAACACTATCATTTGAAGAATAAATAACTAGTTAAATTAATTTTTGAAAAACTAGTTAAAGATCCTTCAAAACATGAAACCAAATCATATGTCTATCAAGAAACATACTAAATACATAAAGGTTGACACTCGAAATCTATAAGGCTCAAAAATAATCATGAAACAAAGTCATGAATAAACAAATAAAGTGTGAGTGTATAAGAATCATGTATTAGTATTTTCTATGAAGATAATCAATGAAGCTCAAAACAAATATCATTTAATCAAACAGTGGAAAAACAAAAATTTTTTCCTATAAAGATGAAAAATCATAAAAATTCATTTTTCATCTAAAAACAAACTTCTAGGATATGTATGTTTTTATCCAAACTAATAATATGCATACATATCCCAAACATAAAAAGAGTCCATAATATAAATTGCATGAAGGCAAATGACTCAAGGGGTATACATGTATATTTATTAGATTTGAATAAAAATTGCATATACATGAAGCAAACCATACTCAAAAATAGGCAAAATAAGTGTAAATGAGAAAATCATCAAAACTAGCCTATACATGTGCATGTAGTGAGTACAAATGAGTAATGAAGTGCAAACATATATGAATCAAATTGTTGCTCACTATTTGTACACGTATATATATAAGTTTGATAAAAACTACATTTAAACAAGTGTTTACCACATGAAATACAAAGCATGATTATTAAACATAAATACATGCTAAAAATTCAACAAATGTAAAGGCATGTAAAACTAAAATGGGAATTTAGAGATAGTTACCAAACAAAAGAACTATACTCCAAATCTCCAAAAACATGGTGGTTGTCCCACCAAACCTCCTTGATAGCGGTGCATCAAATATATGTCCATCAGTTCAAGTGCATCCACCATCAAGGCACCAAACCTCTCACGTCATGTGAGAGCCCGCACCTACATCAAATACAAAAGGTAAAAACTTTGGTACCCATTTTCTTTTGGGTCCCCGGGGTTAGCCATGTAAGGAACCCAAACATTCTTATTAGCAAAATTTAAAGAATTAATTCTATCATAACAAATCTTGCTAAATGGCCTTTGCGGCCGCAATGTATACATTGTACACTCTACTATGCACATGTGAATGAGTATGATCATGGCGTGCAAAATGTGCATAAGCATGTTGTGGGTGATGTGCATGAACATGGGAAACTTATTTCTTTTAAAACAAGGATTCCAATTTAGAATGGTTAAATGCACATTTGCTCAAGTTGAGCTCAAACAATCTATTTTATTTTTTAAAATTTAACTTCATTTTTATCAATAGTTGTGGCATGAAAAGTATGATCAACAAACTTTTTCTTTTTAGAAACATAACCTTTTCTTTTTCAACAATTTTTCTTTTTAATGAGTTATTTTCATTCAAAGCAACTTCTTTTTGTTTTTCCACCAAAATAATTTTATTTTTCAATGAAGTATTTCCTTCACAAAGATCATTTAATTAGAAAGCAAGAAAATGTTTTCATTTTTCAAACTTTCATTTTCTTTTGAAAAACATTCCAATTTATCTTGTAAAGAATCTTTTTCATTTAACAAGGCATCAAATTTGTTTTTCATTTTCTTATTATCCTTCTTAAGCATGTCATATTTTTCTAGAAGTTGTTGACAAAAGAAGCAAGTTCATTATAGGACATATCAACATCCTCTTCTAACTCGGATTCGGTGTTTACCTCAAAGGGGTTATCCCCTTGGACCATGTGCCATACATTGGAAGCTTCACTTCCAACATCCGAGTCGCTCCCCGCATAATATTGTTCTTGTTCGCCAAGGGAGATGATGGTGTTTAATACATAAATAATCATTATTTAGGGTACTCTTCAAAGCATGGATGGCTTTTGAGTTAGCCTCAATATACTTGCTATTATTAACATATGAATCTTTAGTTGGTAGCAAGATAAACATGAATGCCTAGGCCTTTAAGGTACATAGACATCTTAACCTTTCAAATTTGATGTTAAGAATGTCAAAAAGTGGGAGGTGACATGAAATCAATGTGTGTGTACAAATATTGTGATTAGCTATAAAATGAGGATTTTTAACTCAAGGTTGTTAGACCCAAATCAAGAGCACTTGGCTCTGATACCAATTGAAATCACCTAGAGGGGTGTGAATAGGTGACTAGCTAATCTAATGGTCAATAAATGCGGAATTAAAACAATTTATGTAAACTAAAACTATTATGCACAACACACTAAGTATAACACAAGAGTGTAGCCAGATTCCCCATGAAGGGCTCTAAACTAACTCCTCAAGATTCCTCTAGATAAGAGTTGAGGTGCCACTTTGGCTCTCTTGGTTGAATACAAGTGTGAGCAAACAAACCCCCAAGCATATAACAATTAAGCACAATGTATATCAAGCATATAAAGATAAAGACAATATAAGCATGCAAGATATAAAGACAAGTAAGAGATAGAGAGAGCAATCGCAAATATGTTGTTTCGAGGTTCGAGCACACTTGCTCTACGTCCCCGCCTTCAACACTATGAAGGATTTTCACTAAAATCGATCCACCGGATTACTCGGTGCCGCAAACACCTATAAGGAGTTCCCACTAGAACTTTTGGACTCTCTAGTCCCTCCATTGTTCCCGCAAGAACAACACACCGCAAGCACGTAAGCTTGCCGAGGCTGCACCTCTACAATGAGCTCTCACTAGAACTCTAAACACCGCGAACCCGCAAGTCCGCCTCTTCAATCAAAGATAAAGCTTTTGGTGATCACAACACTTTGATCACCTAAAAACAATCTCACAACAACTCTCATATAGGATGGATATATCAATGGAAAGCTCAAATGTTTGTGAGAAAAACAAGGATTGAAGTTGCGGTGAAAACACAAGAAAATCACTTTTAAAAACTCTTGATAAACTCTCCTTTGAATTGAAGTATTTGCCTCTTAAACAGTGGAGAAAACCTCTTAATAGAGTAGGAAAAACTGGTGCAAAAACCCACTTGAAATATTGTTCAAAACAGTCCATAAGAGCCCCCTTTTATAGACTAGGAAAAACTAGCCGTTGGGGCCAAATCAACAACTTGGACGGCTGTCGGTTGACCGCCGGTCGACCGGCCAACGGTCAGATTTCTGACCGTTGGGCCAGCGGTCGACCTGCTCGGTCGACCGTGGCCTAGAAACAGAGAGCAGAGCTCTCTCCCAGTCGACCGCCGGTCGACCGGGGCTTTCCAGAGAGCAGAGCTCTCTGGACAGTCGACCGGGTCGGTCGACGGCCCTCCAGCCAAACAAGGCGTGCACGCTTGTGCAAGTCGATCGACCGACTCGGTCGACCGACTCCTGGCGCGGTTAGAAGCCAGAAACAAGGATTATGGGTATGAAAACTTGACTTTTTGGCTTAAATAAAATCTCATAAAATCTCTAAAAATCTACAAAAATAGTTTCAGCATTATACTTTGATATACAAACATATTTGAGTAAAAATCAAAACATGTTACAAATATTTTGAACTATTTTGTAACTTAGAAATTTTGGCATAAAACAATAACGGTAATTTTCCAAATAGCTTTTTCCAAAACTTCTCCAAATACAAAACAAGATATTTAAACACTTTTAAAGAATAGAGTGTATGGATATGATCCACTACACATAAATGATGAAATATCTATGTTTTGACAATTAAGCTCTAAAAAGGTTTTGGTTAAAGACATGTATACTTTGAATACCAAAAATCAAACCAGTATTTTTCCTAAAGAAAATCTTTTTATGAAAACACAAATAAATCTTGAGTGTGTGTGTATGTACTTGAGCAATCCACCAACTATTCTATCCTTTAAATTTTATCTAAAAATAAATCTTAACCAAAAATAAACCTAGACTCAAGTCTTCTCTTGAAGTCTTCTCCTCCTTCTTGACTTGGTCCAAAACTTTGATCCAAAGATGTATACTCCTCTTGAGTACTTGATGTGGTCTTGATACATAGGCTCTTGAATCAAACCGTGTTAGCTCCAAAACTTGACTTTAAATCATTTGTTGAAGCTAAACACCTACTAAGATCTTGATCACAAATCTGAGACTAATTAAAAATAAGATCATTAGTACTATAACTACATGAGTTAAGCATCATCAAAACTAGAGTGATGGGACTTTGGGCCAACAATATCTGGAGGGTACAAACTTGAGCATACATCAAACTCCCAACCGTCGATGCATATGGAATGTCTTTCATTTGCTCTTTCTATAGATCGTTCTTGGGACATTGGAATAGACTCAACTTATCTCCTTTAGTGACAGGTATATCACCTAAGGAGTAATTCTTCATACTATATCTATCTAGCACCTTATCAAGCCTTTTGTGATAAACTTAATATTCCACATGTCCTGTCACGTTGAATCTGAATGCCTATCACAAAAGAAGTGTCTCCAAGATCTTTTATCTCGAAATTCTGTAAGAGGAAACTCAGTGTCTCAAGTAGAAGATCTATACCGTTATTTGCTAGTAGAATGTCATCCATATATAACACAAGAAATATAAATCTACTCCTCTTAAATTGATAGTAAATGCATTGATCATCTACATTCTCCTTAAAATCAAAATCGGATATTACTTGATCAAATTTCAAATACTATTGACAGGATGCTTGCTTTAGATCATAAATGAATTCTTTAATTTACAAACCAAATATTACGAACTTTTGTCTTCAAAATTGTCTTGTTACACCATATAATTTCGTCCTTAATGTCACTATTAAGAAAGACAATCTTAAATCCATTTGGTGTTACTCCACGTCGAAGTGGGCAACTAGTGCCATGATAATTCTAAAAGAATCCTTCATGAAAAATGGAAAGAAAATCTCCTTATAGTCCATAGCTTCTATTTGAGTGAATTCCATTGCGACAAGATGTGCCTTTCAAATTTCACTTAGTTTTGAACACTAATTTATAACCAGTCGGTTTTTATCCTTTAAGCAACTCTACTAAATCCTAAACATCATTGTCCTTCATGAATTTTAACTCATCTTTCATGGCATTTGACCATTTAGTGGAATGAATACTGAGTTTGGCCTCAATCAAGGATGTGTGATCATCCTATAGCCCTATGTCAAACTCATGCTCTTAGAGATAAACTATATAGTCATTTGCAATGGTTGATCTACTCTCTCTACTTGATCACCTAAGCACTTATGATGAAGAATTTTCATATTTTACCTCATCAGTAGGATCTACTTCAGAATGAACTGTATTTGTACGTTGTAAGAATACAACTATATTTTCATCCTGAAGTGAAAAAACTACTTTATCATTTGAAATAGTTGTCATAGGTATAACAATATGTTCTTCTCAAATGTGAAATCCTTATATAGTTGACTCCCACTATTCTGAAATATTCTCAAAAAATTTAGCATTATCCGTCTTTATGTTCTGAGTGGAGGGACAGTAAAACTTAAACATTTATACCTCTTAGAATACTCTACGAATAAATAACTAACTGTTCTTGAGTTCAGCTTTTTCTCATATGGTATATATAGCTGAGCTTCTGCTGGATAATCCCAAACTTGTAGGTGCCTAATACTGGTAGATTTTTCAGTCCATAACTCATATGGGGTTTCAGTTACTATTTTTCTAGATATTCTAGTAAGGAGGTAGACAACCGTCTTTAAGATTTCACTCCATTATGACTTTGATATAGAGTGTGAGCTATCATACTCCTAACCAGTCTTTAGTGTGTGATTTCGTCTCTCAATGATACCATTTGACGAAGTGTCCCTGGCATAGTGTACAGTAATACAATACCACACTCTTTAAGAAAATTAGTAAAAGATCATGGACATCTACCTGATCCGTCGTGTCTGACATTGTACTCACCATCACGGTCAGATCTAACGGTTTTAATCTTTCTATTCTGCTAATTTTTAACTTCAGCTTTATAAATTTTAAATATGTCCAATGATTGAAATTTCTCATGTAATAAGGATATGTACCTATAATGAGACTAATCGTTTGTAAAAGTGAAGAAATATTCGTGACCATTCTAAAAAGCTGTAGGAAATGAACCAGAAATGTCTATATACAGAAATCCAAGACACCTGAAATCCGTCAAGCACCAAACTTTCTAATGTTCTTTATTAATGTCACTTAGTGCCTACGCTATTCACATATAAAGATTCAGTATGAAGCATGCAGTTTCAATTTATATAGCCATCAATCAGAATTCTAATACCAATAACTTTATATTTGAAAAGAAGACTAATCATTTCATTATCAAGAGTGACAGTAAAAGCAGATCTGTCTAACAATGAAATAAAAAATGATTCCGCCTAAAAGGACGGTACATATAAAGTCTCATCCAAATCTAAAATAAAAACTAGAATCTAATCTAAACCTACAACTCTAACAGTTCAACTGCAATTTTATTTCCATCACCCATATATATGTATCGCTCAACTTGGCTTGGCCTCCTTTAGGTTAGAAATTTCGCATTGTCTTGCTTATGTGAATTATATATCCACCATGTATGAAGTGACACTAAAGCTAAATTAATTTCAGAACAAAAATAAATATGAGATGTACCCTTCTTAATTAGTCATTTGATACTTTATGCATTTCTACTTGAGGTGGCTTACTTTCTTGTAGAAGAAGTATGCAATGACCTTAGTCTTCTTCTCCTGCACTTTCGCCACTTAGGATCAACAACTGTAGTAGTATTTATGTTCAACCCTTTTGTAACGCCCCAATCCCGCAGGTACGGGGACGTTATGGCGACGTACATACGCGAGGTGAATACACGCTCACGCGTACGTTAAGCCTCAGTACAGTACATTACCTCCATATAGATATGAGGTCCAGCATGAAAGTAGTACAAGAATACCTGCAGAAAGAGGTCAGCGATCATAACAGATATGAAAACAAGGATAAATAAGATAACAGAACTAAACACTAAAATACCTATGAATAGTCCTGATGCGGACTCTCCCATGTGACTCCAAGGCACTCTCTGAAGCTATGGTAACTCGGATCTCCAATCTGGGCATGCAAACCCAGGGTCGTCAGAAAGCGACCTAGGAGTGGTAAAATGAAGGAAGTAGTAAATATATACATAGTAATACAAGCACGATAGTACTATAGATACATGATGGTGTCTACCATAATAAGCATATCATAAGCGATAGAAATATATAAACGTATAAGCAGTGAAATATGCAGACATGTCGTCTTTTAATACCATCACCACCTAACCGGTTATCCTCTGTTCATATCTATAGTCGTGTCCAGTTATATAATATATAATAAATAAGATTATCTAGTGGTGACGTGATAGACATGAACATGGTCGTGGTGGCGTGATAGAGGTGAACATGCAGATGAGCATATGTCTGTAACAATAAAATATATGCAATGCAGAACATGCATAGTATGCCACTACATACAGTGTAACATGTACCAGGTAATGTAACAAAGTATACATGTGCATGAGTAGTAGGTTACTATAGAAAGTATAACAGGAACATGTACAGTATCAATGTATACATGTAACATGATAGCAGATAAATGATCTAAACATGTATCAGGCAAGTTATGTCAAAGTCATGTACAACAATAGCATACATGTCTGAGGCAAGTCATGTGATTGATACAATAGTAGAAATCAGTACCACCCAGTATTTTAATCAATCTCTTCCAGTGTCCCATACCACTGGCAGTTCATACTGGAGCCCGCACTCCAGTCGAACTCATCCGGACATGGCCTAGGTACCATTATCCAAACGAGAGAGTGACCAAATAACAAGTGTTCCCGACGTCCACTATTGTGTATACTGTTTATTATGTTAATTGGAAACCCATGGTCGAGGAGTTCTTATCGGGTAGGTGTATCCGTGCATACCCGGGATCACGGCCTTAAACAAGCCCCTGGCTGCCAGGACCAGGGCCCTCCGCTAAGAGGGGAGCATGAATCAAGTAACAAGAGCTCATGGAGCAAATGGTAGTAGTACTACCGTCCCCTGCAGTGGGACTAACAATATGGATCCAGTACATCACCCGATAAGATCTAATCAACCGTCAAGTCTCCCCCATACCCCAGTTAACTTTATGATCTGATAAGTCAAGTATACAAGTAACAAGAACTACTGTACATGATACGGGTAACATGATAACTGGACCTGAGCTCTGTTGATAGCATAGAACAATATAACGAGAAACGGAAACAATATAACATGAACAATATCACGAAACAATGTAACAAGAACAATAGATGTGGGATTCCACATATCGCATACCAACAGCTCTCATGTCCAGTATCGGGAAATCCATATCAGTAGCAGGAACCAATCATATATCATGAATACGGGAACATGGAACAATAATACATGTAATAAGCATGGTGATCCATATGACAAGAAGATAGAAACAACACAGGCATGTGCAACTGTAATATGTAAGCATGACATGAATGTGTATGATGATCATGCTAATATGAAATGCAGTAGTCCGTGCATGGGTATGTCCGTGTACCAGTGGAATATAGATGTGTAGCTATGATCCGTGTAACCTATCTCTGTGATAACACATGTAATAACAGTACTCAGTGTAGACTATCCTATCATGTCCAGTGACCTCACAGTATCCGTGTCCTACTACTGGTATCCAGGGTATCCAGGTAACGGTAACTCCCTGACATGCAAAATACAGTGTTGGTGTATCCATATAGCAGTGAATGATAATAATTGTGTAATGTGTGATAACAATAGCTGGTTGTACCGAATGCATGTTTGGGTAATAATTACGGGTACATATATTCATGGCGTCTAGTGGGAGGTCGGTACCAGTGATCATATCTAATCGAGTATCAGCTATCCCTATTTGTAATGTCGGTCATCATCTTATGATCTGGATCATGTATGTTTAACTAATCGTTATATCATCTTTCACTAAGTACCATTTATTAACCGGTATTTACAGGCAACCAATCAAAATTACTGAACATGATCAAATATAATTTATAAAAGAAAAACACTCACAAACTGGCTACAGGACTGTAGCTCTCGTTCCCACGATCGCAACAATCCAGAATCGCCGAATCGGAGTCCGGATGCTCCCGATATCGCCCGAATACTAAATCATACAAAACGGGTTAAATATGTAAATAATATTTAAAATGCAAATACTGAAAAGTGACAAGGGTTTCTGTAAAATTACCTGTAATTGGTTTGGATGCGGGTTTGGGCCCATAACGGGTTGGGTTTCGATCCAAACCCAAACCCGGAACTTAAACCAAATGGGTATTGGGTTTCAAGGTTAACGGGTCAGGTTTAACGGGTTTATTGGGTAACGGGTTTCGAATCAACAATAGGATTATGGTGGGTTCGGGTGTGAACCCGAACCCAACAACACACACACTCACCCACACACACCCACACACACCCACACACACACACCCTCACACACACAGCACACCCTCACACACACACACACACAGCACACACCCACACACAGCGCACACACTTCACACACCCAGTCACACACCCACCCACACACACAGCACACATACAACACACCACACACACAACAGCAAACACACACACCACACACACAATCAGCAAAACACACACACACACCCTCACTCACTCATTCACAGCATACAGCAGCAGCAGCGCTGCTGCTGCTGCTGCTGCGCGCGCTGCCGCCGGCCAGCCCAGCTGGCCGGCGGCCAACAGAACCCAGATAGACAAGATTGAAAGCCCAGAAGCGGATCTATGTCAATATTCACGAGATCGACTCCGAACACAGGAAATCAAGATGGAGGAAAGCAAATCCCAGCGGGGGAAACAAGATCGAACCAACCTCAGGCCTACGCAAAGCGATCGGAGGCGACAAAGGCGCAAGAAGAGGTGGGTGACGGAACGAGGAGGGAGAAGGTGATTAGAACTGAAGGGTGAGAGGAGAGAGAGAGAGAGAGAGAGAGAGAAAGAAAAGAATGGGAAGAAGAAGAAGAAGCAGGTGGTGGCGGTGGGGGTGGTTGCCGCCATGGTTGGGCGGTCTGGCCGGACAGCGGGCGCGACGCTGGCCTCGTCGGAGGTGGCCCTGGCCTGGTCATGGCCGGCGGTGACGGCGGCCGGTGGAGGCGGCCGGCGCTAGCAAGGGTCGGTCGGCCCCTCCCCCCTCTTCATTTGGGTCGCACAGAGAGAGGTGGAGAGAGATGGTGAGAGATTAGAGAGAGAGAGAGTTAGGAAAGAGAGAGAGCGTTTGGAGGGAGTGAGAGAGAGAATAGAGGAGAGAGAGAGAGAGGAGAGAGGATTTTAATGGAGAGAGAGAGAAGAGTCGGTGGTCAATGGCGATGTGGGGAGAATTCTCTGGAAAAGAGAGAGAAGAGAAAGGAAAAGAAAAGAAAAAGAAAAGAATTCCAAAATAATAAATTAATTAATATTTTAATATGGTCAAAAATTGACTAGCTCCGAATGCTGCCCAAAAATTACAGAAAATAGAGAATATTATTCTGAGACGTAAGATGAAGACAGTTGTAAAAACTCGATCCGGTTTGCAAATTAAAAATCCGGAGTGTCTCGCCGATACAGGCGACACCAGTTTGGCCGAATTTCGATAATTCAGAAAAATCCCCAAAAATACCCAAACGTAGAGAATATAATTCTAAGACATACAGTGAAGGCCGATTCTCAAATTCTACTCCGTTTGTGAAATAAAAATCGGAAGGCTGGTTATCGGTATCGGTCGACACCGACAACGGAGATTTTTCAAATAATCCAGAAAAATTTCAGAAAATCCTGAAAAATCTACAATATTAGGAAATGATTTTTGAAACTGAAATCAGGTCAATCGGAATACTACAGAGGTCAAATCAAATTTGTACGTCGTATCGCGTACAGATACGATGATACGTACACCGGGGATCAGGGTGCTACATTTCACCCCACCTTACAAAAAATTGCGTCCTCGCAATTCAATTAGGTGTGAGAACAAGATTTTCAACCCCAAGGCCGAAAGGTGACGGGTCCACGACACTTCCGCTGCGTACTCTGCTATCTAGAAGGAACCCAGGATGGAGAAGTATGGTAGTGAACTAATCCAGACGGATGGAAAGTAAGACGATACAAGGAAAGTAGAAGGAAATAGGATGTTCTGGTGACAACTGAAAGGAAGTCAGAGAACAGAATCAAGGAATGAATTATCAAGGTCATGGTATTCTTGTACTCGTTGCTGGAATCCCAAATTCAGATACAGATCAGCTAATCTGAACCTGATTGTACTGTTGGTAAGAGCCCGACAATTGACCTCGGTGGTTACCCACACCAGGTGTGAACTAGGCTCTGATACCACTTTGTAACGCCCAATCCCGCAGGTACGGGGACGTTATGGCGACGTACATACGCGAGGTGAATACACGCTCACGCGTACGTTAAGCCTCAGTACAGTACATTACCTCCATATAGATATGAGGTCCAGCATGAAAGTAGTACAAGAATACCTGCAGAAAGAGGTCAGCGATCATAACAGATATGAAAACAAGGATAAATAAGATAACAGAACTAAACACTAAAATACCTATGAATAGTCCTGATGCGGACTCTCCCATGTGACTCCAAGGCACTCTCTGAAGCTATGGTAACTCGGATCTCCAATCTGGGCATGCAAACCCAGGGTCGTCAGAAAGCGACCTAGTGAGTGGTAAAATGAAGGAAGCAGTAATATATACATAGTAATACAAGCACGATACTACTATAGATACATGATGGTGTCTACCATATAATAAGCATATCATAAGCGATAGAAATATATAAACGTATAAGCAGTGAAATATGCAGACATGTCGTCTTTTAATACCATCACCACCTAACCGGTTATCCTCTGGTCATATCTATAGTCGTGTCCAGTTTATATAATATATAATAAATAAGATTATCTAGTGGTGACGTGATAGACATGAACATGGTCGTGGTGGCGTGATAGAGGTGAACATGCAGATGAGCATATGTCTGTAACAATAAAATATATGCAATGCAGAACATGCATAGTATGCCACTACATACAGTGTAACATGTACCAGGTAATGTAACAAAGTATACATGTGCATGAGTAGTAGGTTACTATAGAAAGTATAACAGGAAACATGTACAGTATCAATGTATATATGTAACATGATAGCAGATAAATGATCTAAACATGTATCGGGCAAGTTATGTCAAAGTCATGTACAACAATAGCATACATGTCTGAGGCAAGTCATGTGATTGATACAATAGTAGAAATCAGTACCACCCGGTATTTTAATCAATCTCTTCCAGTGTCCATACCACTGGCAGTTCATACTGGAGCCCGCACTCCAGTCGAACTCATCCGGACATGGCCTACGGGTACCATTATCCAAACGAGAGAGTGACCAAATAACAAGTGTTCCCGACGTCCACTATTGTGTATACTGTTTTATTATGTTAATTGGAAACCCATGGTCGAGGAGTTCTTATCGGGTAGGTGTATCTCGTGCATACCCGGGATCACGGCCTTAAACAAGCCCCTGGCTGCCAGGACCAGGGCCCTCCGCTAAGAGGGGAGCATGAATCAAGTAACAAGAGCTCATGGAGCAATTGGTAGTAGTAGTACTACCGTCCCCTGCAGTGGGACTAACAATATGGATCCAGTACATCACCCGATAAGATCTAATCAACCGTCAAGTCTCCCCCATACCCCAGTTAACTTTATGATCTGATAAGTCAAGTATACAATGTAACAAGAACTACTGTACATGATACGGGTAACATGATAACTGGACTTGAGCTCTGTTGATAGCATAGAACAATATAACGAGAAACGGGAACAATATAACATGAACAATATCACGAGAACAATGTAACAAGAACAATAGATGTGGGATTCCACATATCGCATACCAACAGCTCTCATGTCCAGTATCGGGAAATCCATATCAGTAGCAGGAACCAATCATATATCATGAATACGGGAACATGGAACAATAATACATGTAATAAGCATGGTGATCCATATGACAAGAAGATAGAAACAACACAGGCATGTGCAACTGTAATATGTAAGCATGACATGAATGTGTATGATGATCATGCTAATATGAAATGCGGTAGTCCGTGCATGGGTATGTCCGTGTACCAGTGGAATATAGATGTGTAGCTATGATCCGTGTAACCTATCTCTGTGATAACACATGTAATAACAGTACTCAGTGTAGACTATCCTATCATGTCCAGTGACCTCACAGTATCCGTGTCCTACTACTGGTATCCAGGGTATCCAGGTAACGGTAACTCCCTGACATGCAAAATACAGTGTTGGTGTATCCATATAGCAGTGAATGATAATATATTGTGTAATGTGTGATAACAATAGCTGGTTGTACCGAATGCATGTTTGGGTAATAATTACGGGTACATATATTCATGGCGTCTAGTGGGAGGTCGGTACCAGTGATCATATCTAATCGAGTATCAGCTATCCCTATTTGTAATGTCGGTCATCATCTTATGATCTGGATCATGTATGTTTAACTAATCGTTATATCAATCTTTCACTAAGTACCATTTATTAACCGGTATTTACAGGCAACTAATCAAAATTACTGAACATGATCAAATATAATTTATAAAAGAAAAACACTCACAAACTGGCTACAGGACTGTAGCTCTCGTTCCCACGATCGCAACGGATCCAGAATCGCCCGAATCGGAGTCCGGATGCTCCCGATATCGCCCGAATACTAAATCATACAAAACGGGTTAAATATGTAAATAATATTTAAAATGCAAATACTGAAAAGTGACAAGGGGTTTCTGTAAAATTACCTGTAATTGGTTTGGATGCGGGTTTGGGCCCATAACGGGTTGGGTTTCGATCCAAACCCAAACCCGGAAATTAAACCAAATGGGTATTGGGTTTCAAGGTTAACGGGTCGGGTTTAACGGGTTTATTGGGTAACGGGTTTCGAATCAACCAATAGGATTATGGTGGGTTCGGGTGTGAACCCGAACCCAACAACACACACACTCACCCACACACACCCACACACACACACCCTCACACACACAGCACACCCTCACACACACACACACACAGCACACACCCACACACAGCGCACACACTTCACACACCCAGTCACACACCCCACACACACACACAGCACACATACAACACACCACACACACAACAGCAAACACACACACACACACAATCAGCAAACACACACACACACACACACACACACCCTCACTCACTCATTCACAGCATACAGCAGCAGCAGCGCTGCTGCTGCTGCTGCTGCGCGCGCTGCCGCCGGCCAGCCCAGCTGGCCGGCGGCCAACAGAACCCAGATAGACAAGATTGAAAGCCCAGAAGCCGGATCTATGTCAATATTCACGAGATCGACTCCGAACACAGGAAATCAAGATGGAGGAAAGCAAATCCCAGCGGGGGAAACAAGATCGAACCAACCTCAGGCCTACGCAAAGCGATCGGAGGCGACAAAGGCGCAAGAAGGAGGTGGGTGACGGAACGAGGAGGGAGAAGGTGATTAGAACTGAAGGGTGAGAGGAGAGAGAGAGAGAGAGAGAGAGAGAGAGAGAGAAAGAAAGAATGGGAAGAAGAAGAAGAAGCAGGTGGTGGTGGTGGGGGTGGTTGCCGCCATGGTTGGGCGGTCTGGCCGGACAGCGGGCGCGACGCTGGCCTCGCCGGAGGTGGCCCTGGCCTGGTCATGGCCGGTGGTGACGGCGGCCGGTGGAGGCGGCCGGCGCTAGCAAGGGTCGGTCGGCCCCTCCCCCCTCTTCATTTGGGTCGCACAGAGAGAGATGGAGAGAGATAGTGAGAGATTAGAGAGAGAGAGTTAGGGAAAGAGAGAGAGCGTTTGGAGGGAGTGAGAGAGAGAATAGAGGAGAGAGAGAGGAGGGAGGATTTTAATGGAGAAGAGAGAGAAGAGTCGGTGGTCAATGGCGATGTGGGGAGAATTCTCTGGAAAAGAAGAGAAGAGAAAGGAAAAGAAAAGAAAAAGAAAAGAATTCCAAAATAATAATTTAATTAATATTTTAATATGGTCAAAAATTGACTAGCTCCGAATGCTGCCCAAAATTACAGAAAATAGAGAATATTATTCTGAGACGTAAGATGAAGACGGTTTGTAGAAACTCAATTCGGTTTGCAAATTAAAAATCCCGGAGTGTCTCGCCGATATGGGCGACACCAGTTTGGCCGGATTTTCGATAAATTCAGAAAAATCCCCAAAAATACCCAAACGTAGAGAATATAATTCTAAGACATACAGTGAAGGCCGATTCTCAAAATTCTACTCCGTTTGTGAAATAAAAATCGGAAGGCTGGTTATCGGTATCGGTCGCACCGACAACGGAGATTTTTCAAAATAATCCAGAAAAATTCCAGAAAATCCTGAAAAATTTACAATATTAGGAAATGATTTTTGAAACTGAAATCAGGTCAATCGGAATACTACAGAGGTCAAATCAAATTTGTACGTCGTATCGCGTACAGATACGGTGATACGTACACCGGGGATCAGGGTGCTACATTTCACCCCACCTTACAAAAAAATTGCGTCCTCGCAATTTCAATTAGGTGTGAGAACAAGATTTTCAACCCCAAGGCCGAAAGGTGACGGGTCCACGACACTTCCGCTGCGTACTCTGCTATCTAGAAGGAACCCAGGATGGAGAAGTATGGTAGTGAACTAATCCAGACGGATGGAAAGTAAGACGATACAAGGAAAGTAGAAGGAAATAGGATGTTCTGGTTGACAACTGAAAGGAAGTCAGAGAACAGAATCAAGGAATGAATTATCAAGGTCATGGTATTCTTGTACTCGTTGCTGGAATCCCCAAATTCAGATACAGATCAGCTAATCTGAACCTGATTGTACTGTTGGTAAGAGCCCGAGAATTGACCTCGGTGGTTACCCACACTAGGTGTGAACTTAGGCTCTGATACCACTTTGTAACGCCCCAATCCCGCAGGTACGGGGACGTTATGGCGACGTACATACGCGAGGTGAATACACGCTCACGCGTACGTTAAGCCTCAGTACAGTACATTACCTCCATATAGATATGAGGTCCAGCATGAAAGTAGTACAAGAATACCTGCAGAAAGAGGTCAGCGATCATAACAGATATGAAAACAAGGATAAATAAGATAACAGAACTAAACACTAAAATACCTATGAATAGTCCTGATGCGGACTCTCCCATGTGACTCCAAGGCACTCTCTGAAGCTATGGTAACTCGGATCTCCAATCTGGGCATGCAAACCCAGGGTCGTCAGAAAGCGACCTAGTGAGTGGTAAAATGAAGGAAGCAGTAATATATACATAGTAATACAAGCACGATACTACTATAGATACATGATGGTGTCTACCATATAATAAGCATATCATAAGCGATAGAAATATATAAACGTATAAGCAGTGAAATATGCAGACATGTCGTCTTTTAATACCATCACCACCTAACCGGTTATCCTCTGGTCATATCTATAGTCGTGTCCAGTTTATATAATATATAATAAATAAGATTATCTAGTGGTGACGTGATAGACATGAACATGGTCGTGGTGGCGTGATAGAGGTGAACATGCAGATGAGCATATGTCTGTAACAATAAAATATATGCAATGCAGAACATGCATAGTATGCCACTACATACAGTGTAACATGTACCAGGTAATGTAACAAAGTATACATGTGCATGAGTAGTAGGTTACTATAGAAAGTATAACAGGAAACATGTACAGTATCAATGTATATATGTAACATGATAGCAGATAAATGATCTAAACATGTATCGGGCAAGTTATGTCAAAGTCATGTACAACAATAGCATACATGTCTGAGGCAAGTCATGTGATTGATACAATAGTAGAAATCAGTACCACCCGGTATTTTAATCAATCTCTTCCAGTGTCCCATACCACTGGCAGTTCATACTGGAGCCCGCACTCCAGTCGAACTCATCCGGACATGGCCTACGGGTACCATTATCCAAACGAGAGAGTGACCAAATAACAAGTGTTCCCGACGTCCACTATTGTGTATACTGTTTTATTATGTTAATTGGAAACCCATGGTCGAGGAGTTCTTATCGGGTAGGTGTATCTCGTGCATACCCGGGATCACGGCCTTAAACAAGCCCCTGGCTGCCAGGACCAGGGCCCTCCGCTAAGAGGGGAGCATGAATCAAGTAACAAGAGCTCATGGAGCAATTGGTAGTAGTAGTACTACCGTCCCCTGCAGTGGGACTAACAATATGGATCCAGTACATCACCCGATAAGATCTAATCAACCGTCAAGTCTCCCCCATACCCCAGTTAACTTTATGATCTGATAAGTCAAGTATACAATGTAACAAGAACTACTGTACATGATACGGGTAACATGATAACTGGACTTGAGCTCTGTTGATAGCATAGAACAATATAACGAGAAACGGGAACAATATAACATGAACAATATCACGAGAACAATGTAACAAGAACAATAGATGTGGGATTCCACATATCGCATACCAACAGCTCTCATGTCCAGTATCGGGAAATCCATATCAGTAGCAGGAACCAATCATATATCATGAATACGGGAACATGGAACAATAATACATGTAATAAGCATGGTGATCCATATGACAAGAAGATAGAAACAACACAGGCATGTGCAACTGTAATATGTAAGCATGACATGAATGTGTATGATGATCATGCTAATATGAAATGCGGTAGTCCGTGCATGGGTATGTCCGTGTACCAGTGGAATATAGATGTGTAGCTATGATCCGTGTAACCTATCTCTGTGATAACACATGTAATAACAGTACTCAGTGTAGACTATCCTATCATGTCCAGTGACCTCACAGTATCCGTGTCCTACTACTGGTATCCAGGGTATCCAGGTAACGGTAACTCCCTGACATGCAAAATACAGTGTTGGTGTATCCATATAGCAGTGAATGATAATATATTGTGTAATGTGTGATAACAATAGCTGGTTGTACCGAATGCATGTTTGGGTAATAATTACGGGTACATATATTCATGGCGTCTAGTGGGAGGTCGGTACCAGTGATCATATCTAATCGAGTATCAGCTATCCCTATTTGTAATGTCGGTCATCATCTTATGATCTGGATCATGTATGTTTAACTAATCGTTATATCAATCTTTCACTAAGTACCATTTATTAACCGGTATTTACAGGCAACTAATCAAAATTACTGAACATGATCAAATATAATTTATAAAAGAAAAACACTCACAAACTGGCTACAGGACTGTAGCTCTCGTTCCCACGATCGCAACGGATCCAGAATCGCCCGAATCGGAGTCCGGATGCTCCCGATATCGCCCGAATACTAAATCATACAAAACGGGTTAAATATGTAAATAATATTTAAAATGCAAATACTGAAAAGTGACAAGGGGTTTCTGTAAAATTACCTGTAATTGGTTTGGATGCGGGTTTGGGCCCATAACGGGTTGGGTTTCGATCCAAACCCAAACCCGGAAATTAAACCAAATGGGTATTGGGTTTCAAGGTTAACGGGTCGGGTTTAACGGGTTTATTGGGTAACGGGTTTCGAATCAACCAATAGGATTATGGTGGGTTCGGGTGTGAACCCGAACCCAACAACACACACACTCACCCACACACACCCACACACACACACCCTCACACACACAGCACACCCTCACACACACACACACACACACACAGCACACACCCACACACAGCGCACACACTTCACACACCCAGTCACACACCCACACACACACACAGCACACATACAACACACCACACACACAACAGCAAACACACACCACACACACAATCAGCAAACACACACACACACACACACACCCTCACTCACTCATTCACAGCATACAGCAGCAGCAGCGCTGCTGCTGCTGCTGCTGCGCGCGCTGCCGCCGGCCAGCCCAGCTGGCCGGCGGCCAACAGAACCCAGATAGACAAGATTGAAAGCCCAGAAGCCGGATCTATGTCAATATTCACGAGATCGACTCCGAACACAGGAAATCAAGATGGAGGAAAGCAAATCCCAGCGGGGGAAACAAGATCGAACCAACCTCAGGCCTACGCAAAGCGATCGGAGGCGACAAAGGCGCAAGAAGGAGGTGGGTGACGGAACGAGGAGGGAGAAGGTGATTAGAACTGAAGGGTGAGAGGAGAGAGAGAGAGAGAGAGAGAGAGAGAGAGAGAGAGAGAAAAGAATGGGAAGAAGAAGAAGAAGCAGGTGGTGGTGGTGGGGGTGGTTGCCGCCATGGTTGGGCGGTCTGGCCGGACAGCGGGCGCGACGCTGGCCTCGCCGGAGGTGGCCCTGGCCTGGTCATGGCCGGTGGTGACGGCGGCCGGTGGAGGCGGCCGGCGCTAGCAAGGGTCGGTCGGCCCCTCCCCCCTCTTCATTTGGGTCGCACAGAGAGAGATGGAGAGAGATAGTGAGAGATTAGAGAGAGAGAGTTAGGGAAAGAGAGAGAGCGTTTGGAGGGAGTGAGAGAGAGAATAGAGAGAGAGAGAGAGGAGGGAGGATTTTAATGGAGAAGAGAGAGAAGAGTCGGTGGTCAATGGCGATGTGGGGAGAATTCTCTGGAAAAGAAGAGAAGAGAAAGGAAAAGAAAAGAAAAAGAAAAGAATTCCAAAATAATAATTTAATTAATATTTTAATATGGTCAAAAATTGACTAGCTCCGAATGCTGCCCAATATTACAGAAAATAGAGAATATTATTCTGAGACGTAAGATGAAGACGGTTTGTAGAAACTCGATTCGGTTTGCAAATTAAAAATCCCGGAGTGTCTCGCCGATACGGGCGACACCAGTTTGGCCGGATTTTCGATAAATTCAGAAAAATCCCCAAAAATACCCAAACGTAGAGAATATAATTCTAAGACATACAGTGAAGGCCGATTCTCAAAATTCTACTCCGTTTGTGAAATAAAAATCGGAAGGCTGGTTATCGGTATCGGTCGCACCGACAACGGAGATTTTTCAAAATAATCCAGAAAAATTCCAGAAAATCCTGAAAAATTTACAATATTAGGAAATGATTTTTGAAACTGAAATCAGGTCAATCGGAATACTACAGAGGTCAAATCAAATTTGTACGTCGTATCGCGTACAGATACGGTGATACGTACACCGGGGATCAGGGTGCTACATTTCACCCCACCTTACAAAAAAATTGCGTCCTCGCAATTTCAATTAGGTGTGAGAACAAGATTTTCAACCCCAAGGCCGAAAGGTGACGGGTCCACGACACTTCCGCTGCGTACTCTGCTATCTAGAAGGAACCCAGGATGGAGAAGTATGGTAGTGAACTAATCCAGACGGATGGAAAGTAAGACGATACAAGGAAAGTAGAAGGAAATAGGATGTTCTGGTTGACAACTGAAAGGAAGTCAGAGAACAGAATCAAGGAATGAATTATCAAGGTCATGGTATTCTTGTACTCGTTGCTGGAATCCCCAAATTCAGATACAGATCAGCTAATCTGAACCTGATTGTACTGTTGGTAAGAGCCCGAGAATTGACCTCGGTGGTTACCCACACCAGGTGTGAACTTAGGCTCTGATACCACTTTGTAACGCCCCAATCCCGCAGGTACGGGGACGTTATGGCGACGTACATACGCGAGGTGAATACACGCTCACGCGTACGTTAAGCCTCAGTACAGTACATTACCTCCATATAGATATGAGGTCCAGCATGAAAGTAGTACAAGAATACCTGCAGAAAGAGGTCAGCGATCATAACAGATATGAAAACAAGGATAAATAAGATAACAGAACTAAACACTAAAATACCTATGAATAGTCCTGATGCGGACTCTCCCATGTGACTCCAAGGCACTCTCTGAAGCTATGGTAACTCGGATCTCCAATCTGGGCATGCAAACCCAGGGTCGTCAGAAAGCGACCTAGTGAGTGGTAAAATGAAGGAAGCAGTAATATATACATAGTAATACAAGCACGATACTACTATAGATACATGATGGTGTCTACCATATAATAAGCATATCATAAGCGATAGAAATATATAAACGTATAAGCAGTGAAATATGCAGACATGTCGTCTTTTAATACCATCACCACCTAACCGGTTATCCTCTGGTCATATCTATAGTCGTGTCCAGTTTATATAATATATAATAAATAAGATTATCTAGTGGTGACGTGATAGACATGAACATGGTCGTGGTGGCGTGATAGAGGTGAACATGCAGATGAGCATATGTCTGTAACAATAAAATATATGCAATGCAGAACATGCATAGTATGCCACTACATACAGTGTAACATGTACCAGGTAATGTAACAAAGTATACATGTGCATGAGTAGTAGGTTACTATAGAAAGTATAACAGGAAACATGTACAGTATCAATGTATATATGTAACATGATAGCAGATAAATGATCTAAACATGTATCGGGCAAGTTATGTCAAAGTCATGTACAACAATAGCATACATGTCTGAGGCAAGTCATGTGATTGATACAATAGTAGAAATCAGTACCACCCGGTATTTTAATCAATCTCTTCCAGTGTCCCATACCACTGGCAGTTCATACTGGAGCCCGCACTCCAGTCGAACTCATCCGGACATGGCCTACGGGTACCATTATCCAAACGAGAGAGTGACCAAATAACAAGTGTTCCCGACGTCCACTATTGTGTATACTGTTTTATTATGTTAATTGGAAACCCATGGTCGAGGAGTTCTTATCGGGTAGGTGTATCTCGTGCATACCCGGGATCACGGCCTTAAACAAGCCCTGGCTGCCAGGACCAGGGCCCTCCGCTAAGAGGGGAGCATGAATCAAGTAACAAGAGCTCATGGAGCAATTGGTAGTAGTAGTACTACCGTCCCCTGCAGTGGGACTAACAATATGGATCCAGTACATCACCCGATAAGATCTAATCAACCGTCAAGTCTCCCCCATACCCCAGTTAACTTTATGATCTGATAAGTCAAGTATACAATGTAACAAGAACTACTGTACATGATACGGGTAACATGATAACTGGACTTGAGCTCTGTTGATAGCATAGAACAATATAACGAGAAACGGGAACAATATAACATGAACAATATCACGAGAACAATGTAACAAGAACAATAGATGTGGGATTCCACATATCGCATACCAACAGCTCTCATGTCCAGTATCGGAAATCCATATCAGTAGCAGGAACCAATCATATATCATGAATACGGGAACATGGAACAATAATACATGTAATAAGCATGGTGATCCATATGACAAGAAGATAGAAACAACACAGGCATGTGCAACTGTAATATGTAAGCATGACATGAATGTGTATGATGATCATGCTAATATGAAATGCGGTAGTCCGTGCATGGGTATGTCCGTGTACCAGTGGAATATAGATGTGTAGCTATGATCCGTGTAACCTATCTCTGTGATAACACATGTAATAACAGTACTCAGTGTAGACTATCCTATCATGTCCAGTGACCTCACAGTATCCGTGTCCTACTACTGGTATCCAGGGTATCCAGGTAACGGTAACTCCCTGACATGCAAAATACAGTGTTGGTGTATCCATATAGCAGTGAATGATAATATATTGTGTAATGTGTGATAACAATAGCTGGTTGTACCGAATGCATGTTTGGGTAATAATTACGGGTACATATATTCATGGCGTCTAGTGGGAGGTCGGTACCAGTGATCATATCTAATCGAGTATCAGCTATCCCTATTTGTAATGTCGGTCATCATCTTATGATCTGGATCATGTATGTTTAACTAATCGTTATATCAATCTTTCACTAAGTACCATTTATTAACCGGTATTTACAGGCAACTAATCAAATTACTGAACATGATCAAATATAATTTATAAAAGAAAAACACTCACAAACTGGCTACAGGACTGTAGCTCTCGTTCCCACGATCGCAACGGATCCAGAATCGCCCGAATCGGAGTCCGGATGCTCCCGATATCGCCCGAATACTAAATCATACAAAACGGGTTAAATATGTAAATAATATTTAAAATGCAAATACTGAAAAGTGACAAGGGGTTTCTGTAAAATTACCTGTAATTGGTTTGGATGCGGGTTTGGGCCCATAACGGGTTGGGTTTCGATCCAAACCCAAACCCGGAAATTAAACCAAATGGGTATTGGGTTTCAGGTTAACGGGTCGGGTTTAACGGGTTTATTGGGTAACGGGTTTCGAATCAACCAATAGGATTATGGTGGGTTCGGGTGTGAACCCGAACCCAACAACACACACACTCACCCACACACACCCACACACACACACCCTCACACACACAGCACACCCTCACACACACACACACACACAGCACACACCCACACACAGCGCACACACTTCACACACCCAGTCACACACCCACACACACACACAGCACACATACAACACACCACACACACAACAGCAAACACACACCACACACACAATCAGCAAACACACACACACACACACACACACACCCTCACTCACTCATTCACAGCATACAGCAGCAGCAGCGCTGCTGCTGCTGCTGCTGCGCGCGCTGCCGCCGGCCAGCCCAGCTGGCCGGCGGCCAACAGAACCCAGATAGACAAGATTGAAAGCCCAGAAGCCGGATCTATGTCAATATTCACGAGATCGACTCCGAACACAGGAAATCAAGATGGAGGAAAGCAAATCCCAGCGGGGGAAACAAGATCGAACCAACCTCAGGCCTACGCAAAGCGATCGGAGGCGACAAAGGCGCAAGAAGGAGGTGGGTGACGGAACGAGGAGGGAGAAGGTGATTAGAACTGAAGGGTGAGAGGAGAGAGAGAGAGAGAGAGAGAGAGAGAAAGAAAAGAATGGGAAGAAGAAGAAGAAGCAGGTGGTGGTGGTGGGGGTGGTTGCCGCCATGGTTGGGCGGTCTGGCCGGACAGCGGGCGCGACGCTGGCCTCGCCGGAGGTGGCCCTGGCCTGGTCATGGCCGGTGGTGACGGCAGCCGGTGGAGGCGGCCGGCGCTAGCAAGGGTCGGTCGGCCCCTCCCCCCTCTTCATTTGGGTCGCACAGAGAGAGATGGAGAGAGATAGTGAGAGATTAGAGAGAGAGAGTTAGGGAAAGAGAGAGAGCGTTTGGAAGGAGTGAGAGAGAGAATAGAGGAGAGAGAGAGAGGAGGGAGGATTTTAATGGAGAAGAGAGAGAAGAGTCGGTGGTCAATGGCGATGTGGGGAGAATTCTCTGGAAAAGAAGAGAAGAGAAAGGAAAAGAAAAGAAAAAGAAAAGAATTCCAAAATAATAATTTAATTAATATTTTAATATGGTCAAAAATTGACTAGCTCCGAATGCTGCCCAAAATTACAAAAAATAGAGAATATTATTCTGAGACGTAAGATGAAGACGGTTTGTAGAAACTCGATTCGGTTTGCAAATTAAAAATCCCGGAGTGTCTCGCCGATACGGGCGACACCAGTTTGGCCGGATTTTCGATAATTCAGAAAAATCCCCAAAAATACCCAAACGTAGAGAATATAATTCTAAGACATACAGTGAAGGCCGATTCTCAAAATTCTACTCCGTTTGTGAAATAAAAATCGGAAGGCTGGTTATCGGTATCGGTCGCACCGACAACGGAGATTTTTCAAAATAATCCAGAAAAATTCCAGAAAATCCTGAAAAATTTACAATATTAGGAAATGATTTTTGAAACTGAAATCAGGTCAATCGGAATACTACAGAGGTCAAATCAAATTTGTACGTCGTATCGCGTACAGATACGGTGATACGTACACCGGGGATCAGGGTGCTACACCTTTAGTTACACTTTTCTTTTTCTTATTAAAAGTGTTATCCTAAATGCTAAGTGAGTAATTCCAGTTTTTTCTTATTTCAATCTCTCTTATTCCCGGACTCAGTGACTGATGAGTCCAATGAGACTTTATTTTTCCCTTTGAACATTATAAATAATCTTGAAAAGAGTTATACTGCGTAAGAAAAGAGATGATAATGAAATGCACTAGAATCTCTTCAGAGAGTTACAATTTCAATGTTTTTAGTTTAGAAACAAGATTGGGCATTTCCATAATATACTCCCTTATATTTTTCTTTGTCGTTGTAGCGCATATTTATCAGCTTGTTAAGATGCATGTTGACCTCAATTTTATCCGATTTAATAAACCAGTCAGCTACTTTAGTAAGAAAATTCTTAGCACTATCTTTATCAGGCATAAAACCCTTAATACTCATAGGAATAATGTGCTTCATGACCATTAGGCACATCCTGTTAGACCTCTCCCACTTATCATCATTAGCTTTTTCTTTAACTGAACTCTTCTCTAACCTATGAACCTAATTTCTTATCAATAATCAAGAAACTTCACTAATTAGAGAGAGAGAGAGAGAGAGAGAGAGAGAGAGAGAGAGAGAGGAATTTCATTTATTTGGGTTCAAGGGAGGGCCAAATTTGGTTAAGCGTGAGAAGGTGGGGGTATTTTGTTCAAATAATTTGTCACGTGCTTAGTACTCACTGCCTTTCAACCCAAAATTAACAACCCAATAGCAGTGCTAACAATTCTGAGGTCTTAAGTACCTATGATGAAATAGAAAAAAGTCTAGGTATTTTTTATGAAACTCGGTCAAAATCTTGATATGTAACTTACCATTTCTCAAACCTTCTTGTTTAGAGGATAGAAAGTGAAAGAAAATTGAAAAAAAAGATAAACAGAAAGTGGAGAATGACGAATTGTAAGGTGTTTTCTTGATTGTTTTTTTAGAGAAGGTGAAAGGAAAGGAGTTTTCAAGAAGGCACGACCTTGTCTAAAATAAAGCATCTCAACACCCACAAGCCCACATACACACTCAAGAAACCTCCCAAAAAAGATAAAGAGAGAAATGAAATTTTAAACAATAAAAATGATTTTTTTTTCTTTTATAATGAATGGAAAATTTGATGCTCAATGACAAAAAGCAAAATCTTGGAGCGCTCAATTTGTAGGTAGAATTTGGAATCAAATCAAATCTAAACAAACTACGAAAGTAGATCCAAACTTTCTACTACAACCAGGTATGGACTGTAATTATTCGAAATAGAGACATAGAAATCATTCAAAATATATAAAAACAAACACGGATACCGTTTTCAAATTGCAGGACTACCTTAACACAAGTTGACCCATGAATAATATTAATTTTTTTCCCTAACAATAGGACTCGTGTGTATTGCTCTTGGGTAGAAAAACATGTTGATGGTAATTATGTGGGAAAGATCTCGCTCTATAGAGTTTATGTCCCTGGTAATCACATGGGAACATTGGAAATTCTAGGTATTATGGCGTTTACAACCATAGTAATTGAAAGGAAATTCTTCTGCTAATTGCAATTTCATTCAACACACACAGAAGAAACATGCAAGTTAAGTTCAAGAGCAATCAACCATCTTAGAATAGTGATGCAATCATTCAACATGATAGAAAGTTAAGAGAGCGGCAAAAACTTTATTGCTTGTGGGCAGAACCAACCATTCATGGATGACAACAAATATTAAGTTCACATTGAAACCCCCCCCCAAAAAAAAAAAAAAAAAAACCATGTAAGATACGTTCGAAAACGACCATCACATAAGCACATGTTCATACAAAGGGGGTGGACTGTGTGTACTTGTTATCTCATCTGGACAATGCCAGCACTGACAAGCTTCTGAATCTTGTTCCTTACTTGTGGATTCTTCAAATGATCCTGAGCAGCCTTTGGATTCTCCTGGAAGTCTACCAACACCTGATACACAAAAAATCACAACACGGGTTCAACACAGAGGCAAAGAACCAATAAGGAAGCATAAACAAGCAGAGCAACTGCGCTGATGAAATCATACATATGAACCATATTTTTAAAAAAAAAAAAAAAATCCTCAAGGCAGGATCGCCAATACCTGTCGCATTACGGGGTCAGATAAGATATTCTGAATCTCAGGATCCTGCATTGCCTTCGCCTGTCATGCAACAACCAGAGTGAGCAACAACAGTCAACAGGATACTATCCACAATCACCACAATCAAAGGGACAGGGGAAATGCTTACTGACCTGTCTCTCTTTCAGCTCCTCTGGACTGATCTCACCTCTGTTTGTCTTGTTGATCTGTTCAATGCACCTGCAGAAAGGCCAAGGACCACAGATTTCATCCAGCACAAGAAACAAGATTCTAATAGCCGAATTCGCCATAATATAAAATCGGTTCAGCTAGGACTTAAGCCTACCTTCGGACACCATCAGCAAGTTCTGGGTTGTTCGGATCATGTTTCAAGCCCTCCTGGTATGTTTCTAGTGCTTTGTCATATTCTTTCATAAAGAATTGGACTGCACCCTTCCTCGTATACCCCTTGGAGAAAGTTGGATCCAATTCAATGCATTTCTCTGCATCTTTCAGCCCCTCAGGCAGAGCCCCCAATTTTGTGTAGCATGCTGCTCTGTTACTGTAAACCTAAAGAAACAAAAGGTAACAGAACTGCAATTAATAGTGGCCTAATTGCTGTAAAGTTCGGTTCAGTCTACAAAGTCCCTTATCCTAAATATTGAATCAAAAAGCTGGAATTATAAATCTTACCCTCGGATCTCGTGGGTTCCTTTTCAGTGCTTCAGTATAATGTCTCACTGCTTCCGGATACTGCTGCTGCTTGAAGAATTCATTGCCTGCAGGTAAACAACAATTAATTGAATAGTTACTCCTCGCAAATTGAAAATGTCTCGTTAACTTTGCCCTATAACACATGTCCATCAAGTGAAACCAATCAGGCACAACAGCAAAACTTCTGAGAAACCTCCAAAATTTTGACAATGGAATCTCATACTTTGAGGCTTCGAGCTCATTTAACCAAGTAGAGACCCACCCAAAATTTAGAATCAACTAAAAAGTCAAAAAGAAAGGAGAAAGATGCTGTGATTATTGTAAAAACTGGATCAATCTCCAAAGAATCATACAAGCCAAAAAAAAAACCATTATGAAAGCATGCTACAACCTTGAAGATGTGAATCAGCTAAAAAACTTTTCTGAGAACAAGAAAAGGACAAAAAGAACAGAATAAGCTATTGATTTGGTTTGCTTGAGATGGCTGCGAAGTCAACCCTACTGAAAATTCCAACAAATATGAAATTTCAGTAGGTTGCGGTGACAACACACACCACACCCATACCAACATGACTCAACACCAAAACCAAACTTACACACATAAGTCATACAAATTATTCTGGATTGCAGAAAATATGTTTATTTATTATATCTAAAATAATATTACAACTCATCAGTTTGCATAATCATACAGCTTATAGGTTTAAATTTATAGTTACTAACCACGGGCCCTACCAGGCCAGAGTGAGGTTAAGTTTGATGGGGTATGGTTAAGGTTTAAATTTAAAGTATTATGCTGGGATGGCTCACCAGTCTCCGCAAACCCCTCTGGCTGCACCATCAAGTGATTAGACAAAATAACAAGGCATAGGCTCAGATGAACATTACATAGTGAATAATTCATGCAACAAGACCCTGGTTATCTATAGGGACAACTGAAAAGAGTAGGCGCAAGAAAGAAATAATGAGTCAACATGTAGCACGTATTACAAGGCGTGATTAATGTCTCTGTCTGAACATGTCTATTTTAGAACATCATGCATCATAGTACATGACATTTATTGAGCTATACTCACTCAATTGCACCAAAACAAAAAAATAGACATTTTTAAGGAAATCAAAACTGACAATAATACTTAGGTTCAAAATGCAGTATACACCCTCATGCTTACAATACTAGAGCACTTTATTGAAGGTGTTACTAATCAAGGAGAGCGAATCAGAACTCCCTTGCAAAATTTAAAATGTCCACTTACTTTAGATGATATAAGGATACCTTTTTGAATAGGTTTATGCAATTAGATGATGCTAATAATCTGCATTAAAAATCTAAATTTATAGATAAACTACCTAATTTGTTTGCTGAAAGAGTTACAAGGACTCTTACAGATAAAAATGTAGGATTTATCTCGTATCATATGTACATTTATGGTAATTCAATAATGCATGTGTACAAGGCTTTTCGCTTTCTAATGATTTAAAATTAAAAATCAATTGAAATACCAAAAAAAATCTAAGAAAAAATAATTAGCAGAGTTTTTGTAGTCAATTTGCTATGAAATAGCCTGAATCACCTTTAATAAATAAGAAACATAATAAAAAGAATGATGAGCAATACCATCACAAGAAAAAAAAAATAATTTCAAAAATATAACAGAAAAAATAATAAACCTGAATCTTCTAATAAGAAGAAATATAAAAAATTTGGTAAAATAAAATGCCACAGATGTTGTAAAAATTTGGACATTATGCTAGCAAATGCTACACCAAAAAGAAAATAGAGAAAATTGAAGACGAACGTCTTGGAAAAACTCTACACAAAATCATGATTAATTCTATGATAGAATCAGAAGAATCAGATGCTTATTGCATCTCTCCCTCAGATGATGAAAATAATTGCAAAGGATAATGTTTCATTGTTAATAATAAAAAAGCAAAGCCATAATCGAAATAAATGGCTTATCTGTAAAACTTTCACTACTAATGAGAAAAAAGAAATCTTGAAATATCTTATTAATCAAAAATATGGATCCAAAAATAAAAGACAAAAATGTTAAGACTTAATTCTTGAAAAAGGAAAAGAATAAGGAGAAATCTCCTCAAATTGAGAACGTTTCCAGAGTTTCTGAGGCATTGAAAAGGTAACAAACAGAAAGAACAAAAATCAATATCAGTCCAAAATCTCTATAAAGAGATTATTATATCAAAATTAGAAATTAAAACTTTAAAGAAAATGTTCTTGATAATAGGATATCTAACTTAGAGAAAAATTAAGAAAAAAATGATGAAGAAATTGATCCCTTTCAATCAGAATCAAAATCTTCTCAATATACTGAGGCTGAATCCTCTCATCAAATAGGTGCTAATTCGTTAGCAAACCAAAGGCCGATAAACCTTCTTCAGAGAATGGATCTCATTATAACAAAAATGGTACATCAAGATTAACTCGTTCATTAATAATGAGTACTTCATTCAAAATCTTGTAGCATTAGTAAATAGTGGTGCAATCTCAATTGTATTAAAGAAGGAATAATTCCAATAAGGTATTGCAAACACACAACACAAACCCTTAGTGCTACTAATAGTAAAGCATTAACGACACCTTCTAAGGTAACCGATGTTAATATATACAAAAGGGATGTTTACATTCCATTACATTTTGTAATAGTAAAGAATGTATCACATGTAATTTTAGGAATTCCTTTCTTAGGCAAAATAATGCCTGTAAAAAATATAGATCAAAAAGGGATCACCACCCTCTATAAAGGAAGAAATTTTATTTTTGAATTTGTTATTGACCCATAGTAAATTACTAAATGAAGTAAATTACCTCAAAGAAAATCAGATAAATTTTCTGAAAAATAATCTCAATTAATATAACAAAACAACTACAATCGTCCCAAATTCAAGAAAATATTCAAAACATAGAGTTTAAAACTCAAACTTGCAGTAATGTTCCTAATGCTTTTTTGGAAAGAAAACAATATATAGTTTTCCTATCAAATGAAGACTCCTTTAATGAAAAGGATATTCCTACTAAGGCAAGACCATGCCCGATGGATGAACCATGAAAATTTGGAATTATGCAAAAGAAAGATTAATGATCTTTTAGACAAACATTTAGTTAGAAAATTATATTCTCCATAGAGTTGCACTGCATATTATGTAAATAATGCAGCAGAAAAGAAACAAGGTGTCCCTAGGTTGGTCATAAATTACAAACCACTTAATAAAGTTTTTGTACATGGATAAGAGACCAAATTCTCAATAAACGAGATTTGCTTAATACCATAACTCAGGCTAAGATATTTTCTAAATTTGACTTAAAACCTGGCCATTGGCAAATCCAGATAACCCAAAAAAAATACAAAAATGCTTTCACAGTTCCATTCGAACATTACGAATGGAATATAATGCATTTCGGTCTGAAGAATGCACCTTCAGAATTTCAAAACATCATGAATACAATATTCTTACAATACACTAATTTTTTCTTATCATACATAGATGATGTTCTCATATTTTCAAACACAACTGAAGAACATTTCAAACATTTGAATGTTTTAAAATATCTAATAATAAAAAATAGACTAGTAATATTTGCTCCAAAAATGAAATTGTTCCCACACTGAAATTAGATTTTTAGGTCACACCTTTAAAAATGGTATCGTTATCCTTATAAATAGAAGCATAGAATTTGCAACTAAATTCTCAGATGAAATTACTAATAATAAACAGTTACAACGCTTCTTAGGAGCATTGAATTATGTAGCAGATTATTACAGAGATTTTACTAGAGATACAAGAACCTTGTATTCTCGCCTAAAGAAAAATGTTACTCCTTGGACTGCAAGTCATACTGAAGCAGTAAAAAGAATCAAGTAGGGATTTAATAAACTCTCCTGCCTACATTTACTTAAAAAAACTATTTATTTTTCTCTAATTTAGGGATGATATTATCAAGAACGTTTCCTTGTAAATTTAAATTTTGATTTCTATTTTTAATATATGAATATCTTTATAGAGATCTTGAACTAATATTGGTTTTTGTTCTTTCTGTTTGTACCTTTTCAATACCTCAGAAAGAAAGTCTGTAAACGTTCTCAGTTTGAGGAGATTTCTCCTTGTTCTTTTTCAAGAATTAAGTCTAACATTTTTTTTCTTTTATTTTTGGACCCATATTTTCATCAATAAGATATTCCAAGTTTTTTTTTTCCCTCAACAGTAGTGAGTATCTACAGATAAGCCATTTATTTCGATTATGGCTTTATAGTAATTTGCTTTTTTATTATTAACAGTGCAACATTGTACTTTAAAATTATTTTCTTCATTTGAGAAAGAGATGCAATAAGCATCATATTCTTCTGATTCTACCTCAGAATTAATCTTGATTTTGTATAGAGTTCTTCAAAGACCTTCATATTCAATATTCTCTATTTTCTTTTCGGTGCAGTATTCGCTAGCATTTTATTTTACCAAATTTTTTATATTTCTTATCAGAAGATTCAGGTTTATCAATTTTTATATTATATTTTTGAAAATATTTTTTCTTCTTCCTATGACAATAATGCTTATAATTATTTTTATTATATTTCTTATTTATTAAAAGTGGTTTAGATTATTCCATAGGAAATTGACTACAAAACTTCCTAATTGTTTTTTCTTAGAAATTTTCTAGGATTTCAATTGATTTTTTTAATTTTAAATCATTACAAAGAACAATCCTTCTAGCACACATGCATTTATTAAATTACCATAAGTTACATATGATATGAAATAATTCCTTCCTTTTTATCTCTCTTAGTCTTAACTCTTTCAACAAACAAATTAGGTAGTCCATCGACTATCTACAAATTTAATGTGGATTATTAGCATTGTCTAATTGCATAACCCTATTCAAAAATGTATCCTTATACCATCTAAAGTGAGTTAACGCATCTTAAGTTTTACAATAGAATTTTGATTCGCTCTCCTTGATCACTAACACCTCCACCTCCAGTAAAGTGCTCTAGTATTGTAAGCATGAGTGTACACTGCATCTTGAACGTGAGTATTGCTGATTGAATTAAAATTTTCTATTTTTTGTTCTGGTGCAATACAGTAATCCCACCAACCTTTCAGAATTCTTGTAAAGCCACATGTGATAAATTGGGCTATATCTTTATCTATATTCTCATTTTGTTTACGGATATTTGAATATATCATCATTCGATGTAATTGATCATGATTTTGTTTATCAACACATCCATCAATGTTCCATTCATGGATTGTTTTGCTTTGGAAATAATTCTGTATTATAGAACCATTTTCTTTGAACAACACATCCATTGGGGTGATTCTTTTATAATAATGCCAATCTACCCTTCTTGGATCATAATTAATTAATTTTACTTACAGTGCTATTCTGAAAAGATGTCTGAATAGCATCAATTTCTAAATTGTTGACTGATTCGGTGTTTAGATTGTCTACTGTTTCAGCATCAGATTCACTCATAGATTGATTATCAGAAACTATAGAAGACTCTACAGCTTGAGATTCTTCTATTTCTGACAGATTTTCATCTCAGGTGTTTATAGTTGCCTCTTTTAGTTTATCAACGGGTGACTTATGTCTTCACTTATCTATAGGTACTACTGCAAAGAGTAGGTGCAAGAAACAAATGACGAGTCAATATGTAAGAGGAATTCCACAAGGTGATTAATGTCTGCATCTGAACATGTCTATTTTAGAACATCATGCATCATAGTACAGGATATTTATTGAGCTATACTCATATACTGCAATGTGACATTAAAGTCAACTCAGTAGTTAGCAAACAGGACATGGAAGTAGAACAGCAGAAATTTGTGTTTAGCACAGAATCTAAAGATGAGTTTGGTACTGCTTCCCCTTATAGATCAATACGTTTTCGAAAGGACTAGTCCAAAAATATTTTTGGAAAAGAGCTTTTGTATAATAAATATGTTTGATTATTTTAAATTTCACATGCTTACAGAAAATGTAAATATTTAAAATTAATTTGTTCAAAGCTAGGATAGGAACGGATGCATGAGAGAGAATTTAGATAAGATTCTTATAATAATAGGAGAAATAGAGAGAAGAATTTGGCTAGAATTGTATTACACGGAAGAACATGCAAGAGAAAACTAAGAAAACAAAAGAGGAGATAAGCTTTTAGCTTGTGTTATAAAAGCCATATTTTATGGCTTCTCCAAACAATAACTTTTTGACCTTTTCTTATCCTAAAAGTCTTTCTTACAGCGGTTACCAAACATTCAATATTGTCAAAGAGGCACTTATTAGCTTTAAAAGCGGTGAAAACACTTAAAAGAAGCAATGCCAAACACACTCTCTAAGCAAAATGGAAGACATTTTTAAAACGACAACAAAAATAATGGAAATATCAATAAATTGGATAGGTAGTGAATCATGTTTTAAATAGTCCAGTTTCACAGAAAAAAACAACATAAAAAACTTTTACTCATCTCTCCGCTAATCTGTTTATACGTATCAAGAAAGCATTATCTAATATTAACATCTGATAAGAATTACCTAATATTAAAATTGTATGATGTCTATTTCAGCTCATTTTTTATTGCTTAATGGATACTCAGTTTACTAAAAGAATATATGATCACAACATACCTAAAGTAAAAGTCATCAAAAAGAAAGTAACATTTTTTATGCCTGTTTTAGTTTTCTTCCTTCTTTTTTTTTTTTGTTTAATGGACAATGGGTCTACTAACAAAGATGTACAACTACACCATACTTCTAGTTGAAAAATTATGACAATTTATTAAAAAAATGACAACTTGGAATATTTCTTTTCAAAAAGTTTGAAAAAAAAGTTAAAACGTATTTAAAAAGTTTTTTCATTCTTTCCAAATGAAGTTTTAAATGTAGTGGCATCAAAACTTTTTTCCTTCCTTTTTTGGCGGAAAAACCAGAGTTCTAATCAAGTTTCACTGACAATGGTCAAGTCCTATCAATTTACCTTAGTCTTCATGGTCCTACAACATACAAGTCTGCCCAAATGGTCTTCGTCCAAAGTCTACACACATTAAACTTAAATCTGTACATCAATGGCCGGTCAAAGTGATCCCTGGAGACCATAATAAACCCATGACCTAGCGCCCAACTCTAATATAACACAGTTTACTCTACCTACTGCGATTGCCAGAAAAGATGAAGAAAGAAAATTTAAGTACGAAGAAGAAAAATTACACATCTAAAACCAAAGAGGGGATTACCAATATAAGTTATGGGGCAGAAGGCAAATAGGATATGGACCAGATATGGGTTTTATCCATATCCTTAAGGCAGATGTAAATATGGATAACATTTGGAAGCAAAAACTTGCACCCATGTTTGTTAAACAGAGATAAATTGATAGGACAGCAGCAAAATCCATATTCATTTAGCATGAATGAGCCGAAAGGAAGATCCACCATGATATGACACATTAAGTTTGTAAAACACTGCATATATAACGCATTGGTGAAGCAACCCAACATTAATACCACTAAAATTCAAACGTTTAGCATTAATGTGCCAAAAGGAGGGCCCAAACATGATATGACACATTAATTTTTGTATAACACCACATAAATAAAGCATTATGAAGTAACATATTTTAGAAGTAGCTAGTTGTTTTTAAATAATCCAATTAAATCCAATTAGCTAGTTGTTAAAAAAAAGAAAAAAAAGAAACCCTTATCGCACAAATGAGATTTGTTATAAAGGTTACCGTGATAAACTGGATATTATATAAATGGGGTCAGATTCATCTTGGCAGAAATGAAATTTGCTATATATGTATCATGGTAGACTGGATATTACATATATGGGCTCGGATTCACACATATTTTTGAAGTATACATATTTAATTCAGATACAAATATGTTTTTGTGCACAAAATAATATTGGCACGAATGAGTTTCGTTATATGGGTATCATGGTTAACCGAATATTACATACCTGGGGTAAGATTCGTTCGTAAGTGCACACAATCAGACATATTTTATAAGTATACCCATATTTGATTCCAAGTGTGTGCATCCATACTTGAGAAAAGACAGATAACATCAGATATAGTCTGACCCACATGAAAGACCCAACCCAAGGATGACCTCACCAAAAAAGAAAAGTTGATTGAAAAAATCAAAAGACAATTATGAAGCAAAATACATAAATATCTCTCAAAGACAGAAATGAGGCAGTTTATCCTCTCAATAAATACAATAATTAAAAATTAAAAAAGGACCAGGGACAAATGACCCAAATAAACAGTTTTCATAGAAATAAAGGAAGCAAATTCTTCTTGCTAGAAATGTACTGGACTGAAGTATTTAAGAAACCTAGATGTTATCGTGTAACAGAGAGAATCAAAATTATAGATAATATATACATATAGATATTGAGTGTATATTGAATTCAAAGATGAATCTCAAAATCATACATGAATAGCCACTAGATCAGAAGTGGAAAAAACTTAAGCACCAGTGAAGAAATAACATATAATCAACTAAGCCTACACAGTTCACGCATTATTTATTTCTTCCCCCCAGGCCTAACCCAGATGCATTGTTTCAGAAAGAATAAGAAAACAGCACATAAAGAAAGCACCCGGCTCTATTTGTTCAAATAGTTGATAATAAGTTTTAATAAAATGTAAATACACAAGACACTACGAAGAGGGCTCAATTGTGTTCAAGGTGCAACCCTGACCAAACAATGTCTTGTAAGCGCTGTTTACCAGCACCTAAAAAAATTTCGTATATCAACTATATCATATGTCATTACATAGTGCATATGTTACAGATGGACCTAACAACTCACCCAAAGTACCGACCAACCATAACATTGTTCAATGTGAAAACTACACCAGCAGGAAGATTAGTACAGAGCCACAAGCAGCAAGTGGGTTGGATCGACGGATTGAAATTTAAGTTTAACATGGTAAATCAGAGTACCCATGTATTCCCTCTTTTTAACCATCTATATGTCAGTCAGTCTCACAAAGCATTAACTCTTACCTACAGAGTTACATCCAAGTCTACATGCTTGCAACTAGGGCTGTTCATGGATCAGGTTTAAACCCGAAACCCACCAAAAATTTTGGGTTTTATACTAGTCTAAAACCCGCCCGACCCAAACCTGAACCCACCCTTTTTTAGTATATATTGTCTTGATTTTGTACTTTTAATTGAATATATATATATTTACACATATTGATATATTTGTGTGTGTGGGTGTCTCCAAGGTGGCCTAGTGGCAAGTCATTGAGTTTGCTCCCCAAGTGGCTTGGGTTCAAGGCCCTTGGTGGACATATTTCGCTCTCGAGCTTCGGTTCGCGATTGACCTTGTTCCGTAGTGGGAAACTCCCTGAGCGGGGGGCTACAGAACCCGTGGGATTAGTCGAGGGTCACACTCATTGTCCGCATGTGGGCCATGGATACCCTGTCGGATTTTAAAAAAAATATGTATACGTATGTGTCTATATGTATATGTATATGTGTGTGTGTGGATATGTATGTATGTATTATATGTGTATATATTATGTAACAGTACATAACTTCTGCATATATACATCTATATCTATATATTTGTATGTTTAAATATACATTTACATAGTAAATCATTTATTTAACTTGTCAAAACCTGCCCAAACCCACTAAAATCCCGAACTGACCAGAAACCTGATGGGCGGGTTTCAAAAAACTCAAAAAATCCGTCGAACCTAATCGGGCGGGTTTTCATTTTCTTCAAAACTTGCCCAACGCAACCCAACCCATGAACACCCCTACTTGCAACTATCTTTTAAATCAATATTCATCATTAATATTTAATTCATGTTGCAATTACTTCGAAAATGTACAAATTAAGGTGACTCCTAAATCAGGTCCAAATATGGGTGAGATGCAAGTTCAATCTTGTCTATCCACCCCACTTGCACCCATAACCAGTTAATAGTAAAAACATACAAGTTAACATGGGTCCAAAATCAGGTGCAAATGCAAATACAATCGTTGTCAATTTCAGGTGAGATGCAAGTACAATCTTTGTCTAAAAGCCTACTTTACTCAACTAGATGTAGTTAATAAATAAAATAACCCAACCAATCAGAATGACGGCAAAAAAGGTACACATAAGCAAAGAAATTGTCAACCAACAAAAAAATAAATAGAACAAAAAAGTTAAAAGAATCATAATTGAGTCAAGGATCACTACCTTTCTCACGCTCTTCATCAGCCAATTTGGGGTCAAAATATTCCTGTTGTTCTAATTCTTTCTTTGCTCTCTCTGCTTCATTAAGTTTTTTCAATGTATCGGAGTTGCGATGCTCTGTGAGGGCCTTCTGGAAAGTCTCAATAGCAGGTTCATAATCTTTGGAACATTTGGCAAGCTTCACCAACGCAGTTCCTTTTCTAGTCAACGCCCTTGCAATCATCTTAAAATCAGAACGAAGCTCTCTTCCCCTCTCAACAGCTTTGTCACAATCCTTTATACAGTCTTCATACTGCACTCAGAGGAAGACATTACATTAGTTAGAATACAGTGGTAAAAAAAGCTCATAACCAACCATAGAAAATATTCCAGCAGTAATAAGATCTGAAGATTAAGAGCAATATCAATAGTGTTTCAGTGGCATGAAAAGAAGGTTCTTTCTTACAAGAACGTGAAAAAGATCTCAGACAGCATGGAGAACCCAAATAGAGTCTTATCACATAACATGGCAGAGCAGCAAAATCTCAGAAGACACAAATTACAGAAGAATACCAAGACTCATCTGCTGCTAGGTGACCAGCAGATACTAGGTGACCAGCAGATACTACTACTTACCATGTAAGAAGCTCACAAAAAGGAAAATATTCAACAGGCACTGAAAAGGTTCACATACTAAAAATGACAATGCAGCGCACTTAACGATTGGTACATCAACATGTCCATTTATTTATGCTATAATTTACATTCTTTGAACGTCCAAACTCCAACAAGACACATACACTCAACAAATAACTTCTATAACATGCACACACCAAACACTTATGAATGTCAGCATCATTTGTTCATGTGTTTTTGTATTTTCAGCCCCCATAGGCTGCGCTTAACACTAAGGCTTCATAACTATCGACGAGATTAACACATCATATCCTTACGCTGTATTTTCACATTTCTTTGTATGCTCAGGACACCAACAGGATACATGTATATTCAACGAAATACTATAACATGCGCACAGGAAATAATTATGAATGAGAGTATCATGTGTTCCATTATGTGTTCGTACATTTTTATATTTTCTTGCTACCGTTCAGCCTCCATAGACAAACCTCTAAGGCCTTCACAGCTATCGACAAGGCATACAATCTATGTCTCTCTAATACACCAAGGCCTTCCATAGCTACAACAGAGCATACCTGAAATTTACACTTTATGTTCCAATATAGCCCACACACACAACACTTTTCTTTCATTCCCCAGATGACATGCATGTTACACAAATCAACGCAAACAAGTGAAGACGCAACTGGGTTTTCAACTTATCTAACCCAAAAGCTTAAGCTCATAAGTAAGGCCCAACTTTCTATTTATATTTTTCGTTTGTACTCAATTTTTCAATGTGGGACAATTCTTAATAAAGCATGACTCAATAACTCCCCCGTTTCTTGTGCGATGCTCACAAAAACTACATAGGCCACAAATCTCTAAATTGCATGAATCTAAAGGGGGCCAATACAAGTCCAACACCTAGGTAAAGGAAGGAATTACATCAACTACTCAAACAACACATGGGCAGCACATGAGCCAATTCAAATGGCATCCGATACCGGTGACAATCCTCCTTGAGCCACAACCTGAATCCACGGTTCAAAGACTCGGCCGAGTCGGAGACGAGTCGGCCAAGTCGTATCCGTCTCAGCCCGCTCCGAGACGAGTCCGAATCATGAATCGGTTGACTCAACTCAGAGGAGACCGACTAGGCTGAGAATCGGAGTCGACTCGGTCGACTCGGCATTATGATGATTTTGTGCCTCATCGTAATTTAACGTGAAAATAACTACATTAGCATGTATTTATGAATGTAATTTGTGCAATTTACTATATTGTGCTTGTATTTTGATATGCTTATACCGACGACACGCGTATTTATGCTTTCGCTTTATGTTTAGTGTGCTAGGTGATATATTTTAGAAATATGATAAATGAACGTAGATGTCTACATTTTTTTAAGATTTGTGATTTTTTTCAGAATTTTTTGAACTTTCTATGTAGCGTTTTGCGCGTATCGCTCGATACCGATCCGAGTCGCCGAGACCAATCTGTCTCAATGCTTGCCGAGTCGGCGACCGAGACCGCGACTGTGAACCATGCTTGAATCTCATACCGATTAATTACGACACATCAGCCACAGATCGACCCATCCAGGAGACATTTGGTTAGGTTGGGTTCTCAATGTTCATCCACTTTGGATCGGATTTGATTCTAGGTAGGTCAGATATTATAAGAAATAAATATAATTATGTGCAAGGACCAAGGAGTAAATATTAAAGAGCTGAAGCATATTGTTTGTATTGGGAGTAAAATTAAAGTGTTCGTATAAAAAATTGTAAAGTTAAGAAACAAATTTGTACTTAATATGAAATCTAGAAATTATATTGTTACTTATTTATAAATATCATGAAATCAAACTACTTTGTCTAAATCTAGAAACTAATCATTTTTAAAATTGGTTATAAATTTGTTATATGTATGCTATTTTTGCTGAAGATAGTTTATTAGCATTTGATTAATATTATATTACTATATACAAATAGGTACAAGTGGAGTACAAGTGGGCTCCGTGTTAACTTTGTGCCCTGGTCAGGTTGGGGTTGGTTCCTTTAAATCTATACCCTACCCATTATAAATTTGGGTTAAGTACGAGTCAGGGCCAGGGCCAATTTTGTTTGATCAATACCCAACCCAAAATTCTATTGGGTAAGGATTTCAATCCATATACCCCTGAATATTCGCAACCAGTTCCAATCCCCTACAAATAATCAGGTAAAATCCCATCCCTATATGCATGGTACCCAAATACAACCACTGATAACATATGATAAATCAAGCATTTCCCAATCTGAATAACTAAAAACAAACAAAGTACTATCTCAAAACCCAATACACAACTTGCACCAATATCAAACACATCCTGTTTGATTGACCTTTTTTTTTCATGCAGGAACCATAATCACGCTATTCAGGTATTGAATATTGGAATATCATAACCAAGTGTCTGGTGATCAACCTAGAACAGTTGATAGCAGAACTACCATAAGCAAATCTGTCATTCCATCCACACCACAGTACAAGCTGTCGCATCTTCATTCAAGAATCACCACCTTAAGGACTATCTACCACCTGACAAGTCGACAACCACCCACTCTTCACAAAGCGATGTACTGAGATCAAGGATCCAACTAAAACTGTTTAACAAGTCATCATAACCCGCCAACCCGATACTGAATGATGAATAAGACTGACTACCAATCCAGCTTGTTTTTGGATAACTTACATAAACACCACCACAATATAAGAAAAATGACTAGCATTTGAATACATATAGTTCTGGATCTCTCTCCATGTGATACCTGCTATGTGTTGCATCTAGCCTCTGGTTTTGTGATTGGGCAAAGTAGAGGTTCATATAAGAAGAAAACATACCTTATTCGTTGGACACATATATTGGAGAAACATAAAAAACAGTATACATTTCTTTTAGAGAACAAAGTTACACAGAAAGAAAAAGGTATTAAAGGTCCGCTTCACCTTCAACTACTTTCAGTTTGAGACCTGTTATAGTACACGAAACTGGTCTAAACCAGTGCTTAGGATTTCTATGTTGTAAGGTCTTATCCGAATATACTATACCCAGACCCAAGTCCCTAACAAGTTCTGAAATTTGACTCAGACCAAATCCTAGTATGAATGGCTACCAGACTGAGCAGCAGCAGGTAGGTATCTATCGATTGTAACTACCAGGTTAACACAGGGTAGGCAGCAGATATTCCGCATTTAGGTCTGAATAAGTAGACCAACACATCAGACAGTGAGTAGGACAAAGCCAATAAAGTTTTACCATTAGTCAAGAGTTTACATAGTGAAAATATGTAAGGGCAACAGGCTAACCTGACAGGAGTGTGTAGTGTTACAAGTAATGTGTTCAGACAATACGCATATCATAACACACAGCTCGTTTTAGACGCTCTTAACTCATAACCATGTACCACTTGACAGCAGAAGAGGATGATAGCCTCTCTTCATAATACCATTTTATTCATCCGCAACTATACACAGTGAAAACGTTTCCTAAATCACATACAAAATCAAGCATTTAAGCTGTGAAAAATCTAAAGTGCAACAAAATCTTACACACACAATCACCATCAATAACGATTTCATAAAACAAGATATAACAACACTGACTAGAAAATTACTAATTATGCCTGCCTTTACATGCTTGCCTAGTTCTATTCATCCGTGAATGACACTATCCACATTATGCAATGGAAAACTTTTCAGTTGCAAAGCTAATAATGAAAACAGTACAATGCCATATACACTTTGTCATTACTAATTTAAGCAGGATAAAGATTCAACACCAAAGATAAACAAAACTAAGGAAGAAGAAAAAGAAGAAATCACCTTCCCCATCTCAAGATAAACTGCTGCCCGATTCGTCAGGTACGAAATATCCTCATCATCAAGCTCAAGCGCCTTACTATAATGGTCAATGGCTTTCTCAAAATCCTTTTTCTTGTATGCCGCATTCCCTGCCTCCTTTTCCTTCTGCGCATCGGCTTTCCTCTGCTTGGCCGTCCTCTCCTCTTCGCTCACTTCCTCCTCCATTGGCTGAGTCTCGGGCTGCGGTTCCGGTGCCTTCTTCGCTGGTTCGGGCTCCTCCTCCTTCTCAGCTGCCACCGGCAAATCCCTCTCCATCTCATCATCCCCGCCCGGCCCCCTCATCTTCATATTGAGCAAAACCCCAAGGACCTGCATCATCCTTGGATCATTCAAGTACATGTCGATATTATTTGGATTCTTCTGAATATCCTGAATAATCCGAACAAAGTCCGGCTGCTGAAGATAAGCTCTCGTCCCCGGATCAGCCGTCAGTTTTGCCCAGAGCTCAGGCCCCTGGAAAATCTTCCCAAACGGCGACGCCTGCGCCCTTCCGGCAGCCCCCGACGCCGAAGATCTCAGCTTTGCCTTCGCATCAGCGAGCCCGGACTTGAGAGCCTCGTTGTTTGGATCGACGGAGAGGCCCTTCTCGTAGGCCTTAATGGCCTCGTCGGCGTTGTTGAGGCCGAGGTGGGCGGCCCCGAGGCGGCTGTAGCCCTTGGACCAGCTAGGGTTCAACTCGACGGTCTTTTGTGCGTCAATGAGGGCGTCGGAGAAGCGTTTGAGGGAGGCGTAAGCGGCGGAGCGGTTCGAGTAGAGAACGTGGTTGGTGGGGGCGAGGTTGATGGCGTCGGTGAAGTGGCGGATCGCCTCTTCAAAGTTGCCGGCGGAGAAGGCCGCGTTGCCCTTGGCTTTCGCCTCGTCCGCCATTAGAATTGGAACTGAATTGGATTCAAGAAAGAAGAGGAGAGCGCGAGAGGGACCTGAGGACGAGGGTTCTAGAATTTTGAGAACCGGCGCCTTTTTATTACTCTAATTGGTAAAGGACGAAAGGAAGGAGACGAGAGAAGGACTTTTAAGTCGTTGGGAACTCGAGAGACTGCACTCCAGTGAGGGGTTCCGGGCCTCTGGAAAGTTCGAAAGAGTTCAGACACGAGGCCTGCAGTGACCTGCCGGGTCTGGTAGAATTGGGCTTTGGGCTTAAAAGGGTGCAGTGATTTCATCAGTTGTCAGTTAATGAAATGGACAACTTATGCTAGTATCCTGCTATGCTAACGGTGAAAACTGATTGATAGAGCAGGGGTATCAAGTGGGCGGTGCCCGGGCTATATTGATGGTGAACACTGATTGACAGAGTAGGGGTGTTAAGTGGGCCGTGCCTGAGCTATGTTGATGGTGAAAACTGATTGCCCAGCCCGGGCACGGCGGGCCAGGAGCCGGGCCGGGCCCGCCTGGCCAACAGGCGTGTGGCCCAACCAGGGCACGGCGGGCCAAGAGCCGGGCCGGGCCTGGCCCGCCCGGCCAACAGGCGGGCAGCTCGGCCCTGGCCCGGGTTCCAATTGTGGAACCCGGGCATGGCCCAAGACCAGGGTACCCCGGACCCGGGCCAGACCCGGGCCAACCCATGCTAGACCACCGATCATAAAAAAATTAAAAAAAAAGAGTATCAGGATATTCAAAAAAAAAAAAGAAATTATTTTATAAATATTAAATATATTTATCTCTCTCATTTGGCACAAATGTTATGTGGGATTGTTGGTTAGCAGACTTATGTAGTTGGGTGGAGGTCCTGGGTTTGAACCTTGAGATTTACATGATAAATATTTTTTGTAAAACCAGGCTATGTGGACCTGCAGTGGGGCGGGGGGGGCGGCCCTGGTGGCGGATGGCGCGGCGGGGACGGCCCCGGTAGTGAAGGGAAACGACGGAGGGGGGCGGCCCTGGTGGTGGAAGGAGGGAAGGCCCAGGGGGCGAGCCGGCACGATCCGGGCCCGGCACGGGCCGGACATGGGCCACCTTTGGCGCACCTGGGGCCAAGCTTTCCCCGAACCCGGCCCGGTTCTAGCTCGGGTCCTTCGTGGGCCGGGTCGTGCCCGAAAGGGTTGCCAGGCCAGCCCGATCCATTTGACACCCCTATGATAGAGCGGCGGAGAAAAATAGTGGAAGATGAAGAAGAAGTTGGGGGGAAAGCTTTGGCTTTAGTGGAAGAAGAAGGATGGGGAAAGAGAGAGGTGGAGGAAGGGGAGGGGGTGAGAGGACGGTGGCCGGCGATGCTCTTTATCTCACTGGCGATGCTCTATATCTCATTGCTCTCTCTCTCTCTCTCTCTCTCTCTCTCTCTCTTGCGGAAGACGAACAGACGAATAAAGTTTATGAAAAAGTCACGGGAGAAAATATTCCTTCAATCAGTTTTGATTATAACGTTGGTAACAAACAAACCATGTTTTATAATATTAATAAAAATAGATTTTAGTGATAGGATGAACCATTTATTATTGTTTGTAATTAAAGAGAGTTTTCCAAAAGCTTTAAATTGTTGTAAGAAATTATTAATGTTGGCCCAAAGGCCTATCACTCTAGTTTTGATGATGATTAACTCATGTAGTTATAGTACTAATGATATTGTGTTTATATAGTTTCAGATTTAGTGATCATGATCTTAGCTGGTGCTTAGCTTCAACAAAGGAGTTTTGGAGCTAACACATGTAGATTTAAGAGCTCGCGCGTCAAGATCGCATCTAACACTCGGTTGGAGTAAAGCTCTTCGAATCGTGTTTGAATCGAGTCGGCTTGAAGAAGGAGTTATATAAGAAGACTTCAGTTTGTATTTAGTTTAGTTGTGTTTAGATCTTTTGTAAAGATAGACTAGTGTTGATATGCTCAAGTTCACACACACACACACAAGTTTAATATATTTGGTTTTCGGTTTATCCGGTTTGGATTTCGAATATACTTATATATGGTTTTCATGAATAGATAGAATCAAAACAAGTTTACATGGTTTAATGTATATTAGATTTCATCTATATACATATATGCTTCATATATTTAGAAAAACTTACTTTGATGATCCTATTCATGTGTTTAGAGTTTTGTAATTAACAAAACTTATTTTTGAATTTCATGTCAAAAACATAGATATATATATTTTACATGTGTATTGGATTCTATTCATACACTCTATGCTTCAAAAGAGTTTAAATATCTTGTTTTTGTATTTATACAAGTTTTGGAGAAAATGGAATTCCATTTCAAAAAAAGTTTTAGAAAATACGATTTTTGTTTAAGGCCAAATATTTTGTATCACAAAAATAGTTCAAATAGTTTATAATATGTGTTGATTCTTGGTCACACATATTTGTTCTTCAAATATTAATGAGAAACTGATTTTTGTGGAATTTATGAGAATTTATGGGAATTTATTGAAGTTAAAAAAACCAGTTTCATAACCCTTAATATCTGCCAGAACCTGCTGGCGGTCGACCGGGCAATCGACCGGACCAGAGGTTGGTCGACCGGGCCGGTCGACCGATGTGCACGAGGATGTGCACAAGGACCAGCCTAGAAGGCTGGTCGACCGGGCGATCAACCAACTGTAACTACCCAACTCTCAGGTAGTGCCCGTCGACCGGGCGGTCGACCGACAGGCTAAGCCCGGTTGATCGGGCGGTCGACCAGAGCTCCAATGGTCAGAAATATGACCGTTGGACGGTCGATCGGAAGGTCATTTTTGACCTTTTCTGGTTGCCAACGCTAGTTTTTTGAGAGGCTATAAATAGGCCTTCTCTTGGGCTATTTTCAACAAGATTTCTCATGAGCTATTTTCTCATCTTTTAAAGTGTTTAGCAGTAAGTTTAAAAGAGTTTTTGTGCTCAAAAGTTTTATCTTTTATTTGTTTCAAAGTGTTAGAAAATCAAAGAAAAGAAAGTCTTTGGGAAATTGGTTTTGAGCTTCATTTGTATATCTATCTTGTATTTTTTCCAAGTATTTTTCTTTGTTATTTTTCATTCCAAACACTTTATTTTCTCACACTTGAGCTATCATATCTAATCCTATCTATAGGATCTTGTTTTTATTAAAAAAAAATTGTGTGTGGTCTATTGTGATCACCAAGTGTTGTTTGTGATCTATTGTGATCATCAAGTTTGTAATCTTTTCTTTACTTTGGCTTTGTGCCTATCCCTCTTGAGTAGAGGTGATTGTGATTGAGTTTTGGATTTGTGACTATCCCTCTTATGTGGAGGTGATTGTGGTTGAGCTTTGACTTTGTGCTTTATGGCTTTGTGCCCATCCCTCTTGTGTAAAGGTGATTGAGTTTTGATTTTGTGTCTTGCCTCTTGAGTAGAGGTGGTTTTGTTAGAGAGAGGAGTTGTACACTCCAAGTTTGAAATTACAAATTCCTCGGTGGAGGTCCCCTCTGTGGGAGGTCATGTGTGGACGTAGTGAAAATCTTTCTATGTGAAGGCGGGGACGTAGAGCAGTGGCTCGAACCTTGAAACATATCTTGATGTTTGCGTTTGATCCACTATCTTTAAACTCTATCTCTCTTATATCTTGCATTACTTTATATAATTCATATCTCATACATGTTTGGTATTGGTTATGTGCTCACACTTGTGTTGAACCAAGGGAGCTTCATATAGCACCTCACTCTTAATCTAGAGGAATCTAGAGGAGATAGTCCAAAGCCCTTCATCGGGAATTCGGCTATACTCTTTGGTTACACATAGTGTATTACAATTGAGTTTTAATTCCGCATCATTTGTCATTAGATTAGCTAGTACACCTATTCACCCTCCTCTAGGTGTATTTCAATTGGTATCAAAGTCTACGCTCTTGATATTAAGTTTAACCACCTAGGAGTGAGATCTTAGATTGCTAATCTAGTATTGCATTTGCACACATATAGTTTATACACTCATGGACTTGCCCCTCCCATGTTTGATGTTTCTAACGTCGATATGTAAAAGTTTAGGATTAGTGCTTATTTAAAAACTCTAGGTTTGCATGTCTATCTTGCCACTACCAAGAAAACTTATTTTGGTAATGACAAGTACATTGAGGCTAATGCACAAGCCTTAGAGGCACTTAGGCGCACACTTAGCAGAGATTATCTTTAAATTATTTCTCATTGTGATTCCACTTTTACAGTGTGGAACACATTGATCTCTCTCAAGCTACAAACGATAAACAACGTGGAGAAAGAATATAGTGGAGAAGAGTCCGACCAAGCTTACTTCATGGTCCAAGGGAATGACTCCCTTGAGATAAATTCGGATACTCAACTAGATAATAGTGCTAGTTTTTCTTGTGATGATAACATGGATGCACATGCATTAAATGAAGAACTATCAATATTTTGTGAAAACTTGCTTTAAAAATACAAAGCTTTAAAAAATAAGAGTTTTAAATTAAAAGAAGAGAATGAGGATTTATTTTCAAAGCTAAACATGATTTTAGAAGAGAGGGTTGAGATTTCAAGTGAAAGAGACTCCTTGAAAACCCAACCTGACCTTGTTTTAAAGAAAAATAAATTTTTGAAGAATAAAAATAATTTTGATATTGTTTTGAAGAAAAATGAGGTTTTATCTTCAAAACTTGAAATTGTTTTAAAAGAGAATGACTCTTTGAAAAAAAAATTGTTTCAATTTCAAAAGATATAGATTTAGTTTCTAATAAAAATACTTCTTTGAAAAATGATGTTGATGCTCATGTTTGTCATGTTTCCATTGCCTCTTCTTCTATTGATAAACATGTTGGTCGCTCCACATCTTCTTCAATTATTGAAAGTGATATATGTTCTTTGAAGAAGAGTGTAGATTGTTTGGGCTCCACTTTAAGCCAATGTGCTATGAATCACAAGAAATTAGAATCTATGTTTCGAAAGAAATAAGTTTCATATATTCATGCACACCAAACACGGCATACACATGCTTCTCACGTTCACACACATGACACCATGTATGTTCACGTGTACACTTGTACACATTGTGGACGTAAGGGTCACCTTGCAAAGTTTTGTTATGATAGAATACATAATTCAAATTTTACAAACAAGTTTGTTTGGGTTAAAAAATGTGCTTACCCCCATGGACCCAAGAAAGTGTAGGTACCAAAATCCACCCCTATTGTATTTGATGTAGGTGCGGGCTCTCACTTGACGTGAGAGGTATTGGTGCCTTGATGGTGGATGCGTTTGAGCTTGATGGACACTACATTGGATGCATCACCTTCAAGGATGTTTGGTGGGAGGACCACCATGGTTTGGAGACCTAGAAATTGGTTCATTGGTTTGGTAACTATCTCTAACTCCCATTTTTATTTACATGTTTTCATATAAATGATTTTAGCATGTTTTGATTTCAATGCTCATTGTGTTAATGATCATGTTTTGTACTTCATGTGGTTATTACTTGTTTAGATGTAGTTTTCGTTAAAACTTGTGTTTATACTTCTACAAGTAGTGAGCTACACTTTATTATTATGTGTTTGTACTTCATTACTCATTTGTATTCATTACATGTACATGTATAACCTAATTTTGATGATTCTTTCATTTATACTTGTTTTCCCTATTTTTATACATGTTTTGCTTCATGTATATATTATTTTTGTCTAAAACTAATAAATATACATGTATACCCTTGAGTCACTTGCCTTCATGCAAAATTCTATTAGGTACTCGTTTGTGTTTGGAATATATATGTATATTTTTAATTTCGATAGATATACATATACCTTGAAGTTTGTTTAATTTTGATGAAAAATAAATTTTATGATTTCATATGTTTTGGTATTTTGAGCTTTATTGTTTATTTTCATGAATATGCTATTCACATGATTATTGTGCACTCACTTTCTTTTTGTTTACTCATGACTTTGTTTTTCATGAGTATTTATGAGCTTTATAGACTTCGAGTGTCAACTCTTATGTATTTAGCATTCTTCATGGAATATATGATTTGTTTCATGTTTTGAAAGATTTTTAACTAGATTTTCAAAATTTACTTTAAACTAGTTATTTATTCTTCATTTTGTAGTGTTTTCAATCTATAATTACTTTCAAATCTTATTTTTAAAAACTTCTACCCTTTAAGGGCGGCTGGATGGGCGACCATACCTTGAGTACCCTTATTGAATATCTTTTAACTTGTGCATGAATAAGGTGGTAGGTATGAGTTATACACATGATCTTCATGTTATTTCATTTTTCTATACTCATATTTGATTTCTTATATATGTATGCTTCAAATTTCAATTAGTAACAATTTCAATTGGTATTTTCAATTTCATACATACATATATATGATTTGATTGTGCTTATTCAACAATATTTTTACATTCTTAAAGTACAAATTATGTTTATATTAAACTTGATTTTATTTCAAATGTTAATTTGTATCTTTACAAGCTTATACATTAATTTCAATTGGTATTTATTTGGTATCAAAATGTACTTCATGTTTCACCTTCAATTGGTATCAAAATCTACTATTGGTATCTTAAAAAAAAAATCTACAAGTGGTACCAACTTTTATGGTTGTCAACTACAATTTGATTTCATTTGTATCATAATTCATTTTGTTGACTTCTAGAAAGTTCAAAATCTGTTTTAAAAAGTGGTTTCAAAATTTATTGATATGTTTTGCCTATATGCAAGGGAGCTTAACATCTCCTCTATATATAGATTCATGTTGAAGTGTATCTCACATTGAGGAACTTGATCTCTCTTCTTTATGTGGTACACGTGTGTAGGGGAGCTTAACATCTCCGCTTATACATTGTATATTATATTTTATGTAGGTTAGGGTCTAGTCATCCATTCTCCATATAATGCATGTATGCAGGGGGAGCTAACTTTACGTCTCTCCTCTTCATGAATGTATATCGCATATACATCTTTATTTTTTTATTATCCTCACCCCTTTGTTGATGATTGACAAAAAAGGGGGAGAAGAATTTAGTGAGTTTATATATGCATGCTTAACATTGATATTTATGCATATATGATTTTGTTTAGTTTAGAATATCTATTTGTTTATTGTTATGCATGACTTAATGAGGAGCTTCTATGAAGCTTATCTTTAATCCATGCATATATAACCCCATGAGTTTTGTCATCATCAAAAGGGGGAGATTGTTGGCCCAAAGGCCCACCACTCTAGTTTTGATGATGATTAACTCATGTGTTATAGTACTAATAATTTTGTGTTTATATAGTTTCAGATTTAGTGATCATGATCTTAGTTGATGCTTAGCTTCAACAAAGGAGTTTTGGAGCCAACACATGCAGATTCAAGAGCTCGCGCGTCAAGATCGCACTAGCACTCGGTTGGAGTCAAACTCTTTGGATCGTGTTTGAATAGAGTCAGCTTGAAGAAGGAGTCCTACTAGAAGGCTTCGATTTGTGTTTAGTTTAGTTGTGTTTAGATCTTTTGTAAAGATAGACTAGTGTTGATATACTCAAGTTCACACGCATACACACACAAGTTCAATATATTTGGTTTTCGGTTTAACTGGTTTGGATTTCGAATATACTTATATATGGTACTCATGAATAGATAGAATCAAAACAAGTTTACATGGTTTAATGTATATTAGATTTCATTTATATACATATATGCTTCATAATTTAGAAAAACTTACTTTGATGATCCTATTCATGTGTTTAAAGTTTTGTAATTAACACAACTTATTTTTGAATTTCATGTCAAAAATATAGATATATATTTTATATGTGTATTGGATTCTATTCTTACACTCTATGCTTCAAAAGAGTTTAAATATCTTGTTTTTGTATTGATACAAGTTTTGGAGAAAACGAATTTTCATTTCAAAATTCAAGTTTTGGAACATACGGTTTTTGTTTAAGGCCAAATATTTTATATCACAAAAATAGTTCAAATAGCTTATAATATGCGTTGATTTTTGGTCACACATATTTGTTCTTCAAATATTAATAAGGAACTGATTTTATGAAATTTATAAGAATTTATGGGAATTTATTGAAGTTAAAAAGACCAGTTTTCATAACCCTTAATATCTGCCAGAACCTGCTGGAGGTCGACCGAACCGGTCGACCGATGTGCACGAGGTCGTGCAAAAGGACCAGCCTAGAAGGCCGGTCGATCGGCGGTCGACTGACTCTAACTACTCAACTCTCGGGTAGTGCCGGTCGACTGGGCGGTCGACCGACAGGCTAAGCCCAGTCGACCGGGCCGTCGACCAGAGCTCCAACGGTTAGAAATATGACCGTTGGAAGGTCGACCGGAAGGTCATTTTCTACCTTTTCTGACTGCCAAGCGGTTAGTTTTTTTAGAGGCTATAAATAGGCCTTCTCTTGAGCTGTTTTCAACAAGATTTCTCAAGAGCTATTTTCTCATCTTTTCAAGTGTTTAGTAGTAAGTTTTAAAAGAGTTTTTGTACTCAAAAGTTTTATCTTTTATTTATTTCAAATTGTTGGAAAAATCAAAGAAAAGAGAGTCTTTGGGAAATTGGTTTTGATCTTTATTTTCATATCTATCTTGTATTTTTCCAAGTGTTTTTCTTTGTTATTTTTATTCCAAACACTTTATTTTCTCACACTTGAGCTATCATATCTAATCCTCTCTATAGGATATTTGTGGTCTATTGTGATCACCAAGTGTTGTTTGTGGTCTATTGTGATCACCAAGTTTGTAATCTCTTCTTTATTTTGGCTTTGTGCCTATCCCTCTTGAGTAGAGGTGATTGTGGATGAGTTTTGAATTTGTGGCTATCCCTCTTGTGTGGAGGTAATTGTGGTTGAGCTTTGATTTTGTACCTTTATCCTTCTTGTGTAGAGGTGATTATAGTTTAGCTTTGTGCCCATCCCTCTTGTGTAGAGGTGATTGAGTTTGATTTTGTGCCTTGCCTCTTGAGTAGAGGTGATTGTGTTAGAGAGAGGAGTTGTATACTCCAAGTTTGTAATTGCAAATTCCTCGGTGGAGGTTCCTTTTGTGGGAGATCCTGTGTGGACGTAGTGGAAATCTTTGTGTGTGAAGGCGGGGACATAGAGCAGTGGCTCGAACCTCGAAGCATATCTTGTTGTTTGCGTTTGATCCACTATCTCTAAACTCTATCTCTCTTATATCTTGCATTACTTTATATTGTTCATATCTCATACATGCTTGATATTGGCTGTGTTCTCACACTTATGTTGAACCAAGAGAGCTTCATATAGCACCTCAACTCTTAATGTAGATGAATCTAGAGGAGATAGTTCAGAGCCCTTCATCGGAATTCGGCTACACTCTTTGGTTACACATAGTGTATTGCAATTGAGTTTTAATTTTGCCTCATTTGTCATTAGATTAGCTAGTACATCTATTCACCCCGCTCTAGGCGTATTTCAATTAAAGCAGCATTGAAGGGCTACAGAGTACTAAGTGAGGAAAGGAAACACTGAGGGGTACAATTTGTGTGGAGAAAGTGTTGAGTGGATTATTTCGATAAGCTGCATGTGGATTCAAGAGAAACATACAAAATATATACAAAGCATCTTTTGTTACATCAAATATTAAATAAAACTCTATGTGTCACTCTCTTTTAGGGAAGACCACGGGTTAGAACTACTCCGAGGACCTCTTACTTGGACCCCCCCCCCCCCCCAACAACAAACAACAAAAAAAAATCACAGCTTAACTTAGGCATGCCCTTGACTTTAGTCCTTATAGAGCCCCACTTATCTTCCCACTCGTGCAGCAATGCACTCTAACAAAATTATTAATTAGTGAAATTAGAGTGTAACTTGGTATGTTAAATCTGACTCTCTCTCTCTCTCTCTGTCTCCCCCCCCCCCTTCACAAAAGCTGTAATCTAACCTTTAACCTTGAACTCGCATAACCTGATCAACTCCTCTATCGTTAAGTTAGACCCTAATTAATCTAATTTTTTAATGTAAATATGTTCCTCATTTTTCATCATTACTTTGAAGACTTTGTACAATAGTAGGGACCTCATGATGATATCATCATGATCCAATTCAAATCTATCCTGCCGATTTAAAGTAGAAGATCCTCTTTATATAGAAACAAAAGAAGGAAAAAAGTTATCTATAACCATCCTTATCGCATGTAAACAAATAGTAAGTTGTAGGCTAAAAATAGAAGTGGCGTGCAACAGGATCTGTAATCCGATCTAAGTGTGACCCTTTGAGTTTGGATTCTTGAAATCTATTGGGTGTGTATTTGATTATGGAGGGGGACTTGAGTTTCTCTCAATTTGGCTTTGATATTTAGTCCCATATTGGATAATCCAAAAAAGTTAAGTGGTTTGTATACCAACTCTTCTATTATCTATTGTTATGAGTGTTGGGCCATGGGCCACCTTGCAGCACATACACACACACGCCAAACCGAGCTCGGTTTTGGTTGGCGCACGCCCATGACCTACGGATATGAATGCAGCTCCGTTCACTGGCTCCGTGGACGTATTACTTTTTTGCCATCAAGTTTTGATATTCGGAGCAGTTTCTGGGTTGAGTAGTATTCAGAGTGAATGAAGCGTATTCTGGACGAAGCGAAGCTCATAGTGGAAGTTGTCCTCGAACCGACAATTCTGTTTAGAAAAATTACTCGCAACAATTCGCAAGAGGTTAAAGCGGTAAAAGCGGATTTGATAATTAATATTTTAATTATTATTTTAATTGAAGCAGTAAAAGCGAATTTGTTAATTATTATTTTAATTGCTTTACCATTTCGTGACCTGGTAAAGGCAGACCTGCAAACGTGATTAGCTGTTGTAATAAAATCGCAATGATCTAAATGTATGCGTGATTCAGCGGGGGGCAATTAGTAACAAAATGACTCTGCCCTATATAAAGAGCTCCTCTCTGTTCTTTCTCAACACAGCTACTGAACAACAGTGCACTGAAAAAAACAACTATATTCTATTATATAATTAAATTCTTTTTTCTTCTACATTGATTTTATTTCCAGGCAACAATTCCTCATCTGAGCAAGAGGCTCTGCCCACCGTCCGCCGTCCAAGGCCGAGTGCTAGTAAATCCGGTGGATCTTTTATCGCTAAAGAACAATTTAATGGTCTCAGATATTAATATCCTCAATTCGCATAACAATCCTCTTGAATCACTATTTATCTTAATCATATTTTGTTTCTTAAAATTTCGGCAGGACTTCCTCTATTTATTCAGGTTGTCCAGATACAACGTATATCTAAATTGGCTCACACGACCTACAAATAATCTCACGCAATATAACATCAGATTTATCAATATCCAACCATCCCACGCAATAAGTAATACAATTTCGGCTTGATATCGCCTACTTATCTGAAAAACCAATAAACATACGCTCGAGAGTATATCTCTCGGCATCCAAGATATAATTCAGAACTTTCTATAATTCTAACTCATTATAATAATCACAAATCAACTCATTTCTATCCATCTCACGACTCCGATACATACTACAAGAATAGATCAAAGATCATCAGCATATACAATAAGAGACTATATAAATAATGACATGTAATTACATTTGTAATACATCTATTTTTAACGGAGATTCCCAACAAAACGCCCAAATCTTTAAACTGGGTCTGCCTCGTCACGACTTAAAAAACTATGAAACTGGGAGGGGTGAGCTCGACAGCTCAGTGAGTAAAGTCAGAAGGCAAGTAAGGAATGATATACATAACTAATAAGAAGCATAATTTTCTTCAAAAACAGAGATAAGTATGGATAAACAAGAGAACATCGAATCGATTACAAATCATAAATAATAATCAAAGTAACTATCTTCATAGTCTGCGGGACAGTCTGAATCCTTTATTCATTTACTCTCTTTAACTTTCTTGAATTACTTTCTTATAGATACATGTATTCTCAGTTACTTGTAGTTTATTACCAAGTCAGATGTATACACAATACGTATCACACATGTATCTTGTATATCATACACAGTGTTACACCGATCACAATAACCCAATTATGACATAGTTTATACATCTAGATAATGCATATATCACACTTCAAGTACTTCATGGGTTAACTCTTACACATTCACACATCACATTATGTTTCATTATTTCTTACAATAAATAAAGTTTCACAGTCACGCATCAAGAACGTGCATGCAACACCAATCATATTCAATAGATAACTTTTCTACTCTACATTATACATGCTATCACGCCCCGCTTCCCAAAATACGTGGAAACGAAGTTGCGTTGAGAGTCGGCGATGTGTATACATGAGAAAAATACCCACGCATACACGTTAAGCCTAAAATAATCTGAACAAGTTATAAAATTTACTACGATAAATCAATACCGCTGCAAAATGACATATAAATATCTAACACAATGATAGGAGATGAACAAAAGAAAGAAATGGCAATGGGATGCGATATAAATATAATCAGAAAATAACATGAACAAAAGAGCAGGAATACCGATAATCAAGGAGAGAGGGACTTCAGCTCCTCGTAACGCATGTAATCCTCTCTAAATACCTGATCAGTAATAAATAACCACAAATCTTGGTATGCAAATCCAAAGAGTCAGAACTCCTAGTGAATGTGTAAGAATAAACTGGAAAGACGCACATGCATATAAATGTGAACATATGATAATAGTATAAACTGAAATAAAAAATGACATGAATAAAGTAAATAAACAGTAATGTAGCACACAGTAGAGTATGTGTCCAGTCAGGTATTCAATCAGGTGTCTATCACAATCTATATATCAAGCAGGTCGAGTCAGTCAGTACTAGAGTCAGATGTACAGTCAGGTCAGGTGTAACATTGGGCGTCTAACATACATACATATATCAGATAAAGATAATCAATTACAGTACATTATGAACAGTTTATTATTATTATATCAGCGAACACCAATTACTACCTGTAATAGACGCATCCCATAATACGCCTATCAACATATCAATCGGGGTCCTAAGTTATTGAAACTGATCGGTTGCAGACATTATCCGTGCTTTATGTGGGTCCCGTACATACCCGGGACCATGGCCCAGACTCCTGGCGCTGAACTAGGCCCTACCGCAAGGTAGTCAGGAACATGTATAACAGGAACAAGAATATGACGGGGTACCAGTCACCCCACGGGGACCCTATAATGGAATCCTCTTTCGGTTGCGCAACCTATATCTTAGGTCCACCCAAAATATAGACGTTGTCTTCTCCTCCAATTTTCCCAATCCCAGTGTAAGTTATTTTAATATCATGTCATTAGGTTATCAAGATTATTTAATGCACATGTTACCTAGACTATTGGGATAACTCGATGATAGTCACGGTAACAAAGTCAATATGTGTAATCAGGATACCGATATAACAGGATATATAATGTCAGTAAACATGATACCGGTATAACAGGACATATAACAAGTATAACATGAGAGTGTTGTTACCGTATACAATATTTTCCCAACAATTATGGTTACATGGACAATATAGTTATCATGTAAATGTCATGTATAATCAGTCAAGTTTTTTAGGTAAATAATGGTATTCAGAATAAGTAATGACCTACTGGCATGAATAGAATAATCCGGGCAAAATATTTAATCAACTCAGACCCTCAAAGTCATCGATAGATCAAGTCCCAATATATAAAATACATACTCATCTATATCCAACCAGTCATCACTATCCCATCTTAATTAAGACCATTATACACTCTCACTTCCATTAAGTTCAAACACAAGATCTAAAAATCCAAGTAACTAGTCAATTATGCACATACATGCCACCAGGTCAGGTCAACTCAATCTATGCCTACTCCTCAACCCCAGTGTTAACTCTAACTCAATCGAGTCTACTAACAAATTCAAGTCCAATATCTCATTTTTTTAATAAAGAATCTCCAAATTAATCGATCATCAATATCTAACCACACTCTCACCTGTTTTACCATCAATAAGAACAATCAAATCTACTGATAATATAACTCAGATATCAACTCGTATAACTACCATCATGAATCAGTCAAATCCAAGATCTAAATATAATTATAGTTTAAGTTACATCACCAATAGTTCTAATCCCAATCAAGATAATAACTAAGGAGTGAGACATCCTCAAGCTATATGAAATCTAAAAGTCTTTGTACTCAAACTTCAATATCAATAAATATCTTTACTCAGATAATTTATCATTGAATATATCCAATTAAAATACTTGCAACTAATAATTCAAAATCAGTATTATGTGATTGATCATAATCAAGGTAAGGTATTCATGTAAATGTCAAGTTGAACTCTAGGTCCATATGTAAATCCAAGCATCCAGATAAATCAATTTTAAGGTAACATCTAACTTAATCCATCTTTATTGTCTACATGAATTCTCGTCTGAAGTATCATTAAATAAATATCCGTTAAATACCTCAAATAAGTCTGTAAATATGAATCAGGCCAATCTCAAATCAATCCGAGTCATAGTCTAAGATGTACGACAACTAGCCTAGAATCAAAAATAATAATCCTCCACACATGTAATCATATTGATAAACACTCATATGAACTAACTAAATAGGATGAGCACTCACCGAAGTCTCATGAAGGAATACATGTAATCACACTAGTAAAATAAGTCAGATGATCACATGAAATGAAGCAAGTAATATATATATATATAATATATATATATATATATATATAGAGAAAAATGTATATCAGCACGCGGGCTGAGAGTATTCTCTCAGCCTGCGGTGACGTGGCTCAATTTGTCACCTCACTGACTTGCGGCCCGCTTTTATGTAGAAGTTAAATTACCAAATACCCCTTATGATAACTTTTCCTTATTGTTTATTATTATTTTTCCCCCCTTTTATTTTTTGTCGCTATTTATATGATATAAATTACTTTTCAGCCTATTTCCTGACCTCTTTTTGAAAGATCTAGTTTCACCTTTTCAGTCTGCGATAAACTTTTTTCTGAAAATATAAAATCTTTTCAGATCAATTTTTTTCTGCAAAATATTTAATGTCGACGTCTGAGCAGTATACCTGCGATCTTAATATGGAAGATATTGCATCTGGTTCTACTTTCTCTCAGAATATTGAAAATCTTGAAGGGTTGACATCTCTGCATGCCGATCAACAGGTTTTAATTGTTTATATCTATTTTAAAAACAATTTCTTAAATATTTAATGTTTTCTCTTTAGACTGTGAGGTACTGCGACCGTTTTAATATTCGGTCGCAATCTTATTTGAAAATAATCTCCGGCTGTGAATTCTTTTTTCTAGGGTATGCGTCTTAGGTCGCAGTCTTTAGTAAGGAGTAATATATATTTCTTCACATACGGATAACTGCGACTTAGGTCATAGTCTTTAGTAAGGAGTAATATAGATTTCTTCACATGCGGATAACTGCGACTTAGATCGCAGTCTTTAGTAAGGAATAATATAGATTTATTCACATACTGATTACTGCGACTTAGGTCGCAGTCTTCAATAAGGAGTATTATAGATTTCATGCCGTATGTGAAATCTTATTTTTATTTACTGCGACTTAGGTCGCAGTCTTTAATAAGAAGTAATATAGATTTCTTCTCATACGGATAACTGCGACCTTGGTCGCAACAGCTGATAAGAAGTAAATTATTTTCATCTCTTATGCGACCTTGGTCGCATTTATATAACTTATATTTTAGAATACAGTGATATCTAAAAAATATTTATATTCATTTAATTCGTGTAAATTCTTTTTGTAGGATATGAATGCACATGCAGAAATGTCTGGAAGCTCAGATAAGTTTATAGGGAAACAGTTCCTGTCGCATATGAAAGCATACAATTTCTACAATTGTTTTGCAAGGAATAGAGGTTTTAGCGTGAGAAGAAAAAGTACAGATAAGTCACGGAAGCCTCCTCATGAGATTATTTGCAGAAGATTTTGCTGCAACAAGGAAGGGCTGAAGAAGTTGTGTGACAAAAGACAAGAGGGGCTTACAGTGCATCGTCGAGTTAACACTAGAGTATCTTGTCCTGCTGAGATGCATATCCGTCTTCGTTTATTGTTGGACTCAACTCGATATTGGGTTATCACAAAATTTGTTGATACTCATTCACATGAATTGTCAAGCCCGGATAAGGTACATCACCATTACTCTCACCAGAATCATCGTTCAAAAATTAGCAGAAGCATTATGACCAATCTGGTTGATGTTGGAATACGGCCTTCAAATATTTCCCGCGTTGTTAATGCAATGAGCCAGGGAGAAGGCTGTGAAGAAGTGCGCCCTCAACAAGTTATTGATTTCACTCGTCAACGTAGAAATAACTGCGGTCATGAGTTTATTGCTATTATCAAATATTTTCAAGAGAAAGCCGAGACCGATCCAGAATTCTTCTTTTCAAGTGAAGTTGATAACGCGGGCACACTTAGAAGCATTTTTTGGGCTGATGGAAGAGCTATTTCGTCGTATCTGAGCTTCTGTGATGTGATCGTTTTTGACACCACATACAGGACTAATCACTTGAGCTTGCCATTTGCTCCATTCACTGGAGTAAATCATCACCGGCAGTCAATTTTGTTCGGCTGTGCAATGCTTGCTGATGAGCAGAGGGATACTTTTGTTTGGTTATTCCAAAAATGGCTCAAGTGCATGCATGGAGTTGAACCGAAGCTGATTATTACTGATCAGGATGCGCAGATTGGTAAGGCCATCAAGATTGTTTTCCCGACGTCTCGACACGTTACTATTTCTGGCATGTACGGAAACATATTGCCGAGCAACAAATCCCAATGGCTAACAAGTATGGAGAAGATATGGTCTCCGATTTCCATGCTTGGTACACCTCCCGCGATATAAGCACTTGTGAGGAACGATGGCGTCTGATGAGTGAAAAATATCAGTTAGAAGAAGAAGATGGCAGTTGGTTGATGAAGATGTACAGGCTTCGTGGACATTGGGTTAATGCATATCTCAAGGATGTTTTCTGTGCTGGAATGACAACCAGTCAGAGGTCCGAGAGTATTAATTCCTTCTTTGATGGTTTTGTTAACTCAAACACTAAACTAGTGGAATTTGTTCACCAATATGATAAAGCCGTTGCTTCCCGTCGTGCATCTGAATCTCTTCAAGATTTTAGGGGTTTAAATTCTGTGCCCAATTGTACATCCAATCCATATGAGATATAGGTTTCGAAGTTGTATACACCGAAGATTTTTCAGTTGTTCCAAAAGGAATGTGCAGTTGTAATGACACTGTTTTCAGAAGAGGTGGAACAGGACAAACCTGAATCAACATATTTGGTTGGTAATTTTTCAGAATCAAAAGACAGTTGGGGAAAGGTCAGTTATGATAAGCGAGAGGAACTTCATGTTTCTTGCAGTTGCTCGTTATTTGAAACAGAGGGTATCCTATGTAGACATATTCTGTGTATTTTGTGGCGTAATCACGTTACACATATACCGGAATCATATATACTTCAGAGATGGAGGTTGGATGCTCGTTACAAAAACGTTGCAATTGAAAATGGCATGAGGCCTTTTCCCAGTCAAGGCACTCCACGGACGGCTAGATTGTGGTCAGTTCGTTCAAAATTTAATGCAATTCTGGACATGGTCGCTGATTCTGATGAAAATATTTCAAAGTTGGAGGGAGTTTTGGAAAGTTTTGCCCAAAATACCACTAGAGAATACAGAGCAATGTCAGGAAATGATCATTCATCACATCCTAAGACTGCCGTTGGTTCCAGTGGATCCGTTGTCATATTGCGAGATGGTGAAGAATTGAATATACGTGATCCAATTGGTCCTGTACCAACCAAGGGGAGACCTAGAGCTGCATCCAGGCTTAAGTCTGGTTTTGAAGATTCTATATATCAGAAGGATGTTAAGCATCGAAGATGTGGTAACTGCCAAGAGCTGGCCATTACATGACTGGTTGTCCGTTAATGGTATATTACATTAAACCTGTTAATCATTTTTTTTATAACGATTAATCTTTTAAAATTCTTACTATTTATTTTTTTTATTGGCAGAAGAAGTAGGTTTGGGTTGCCTCCATCTGGAAGGAACAAAGACTTCAATTTTTTATGAAGTGCGACCAGGGTCGCACAGTGTAGAGAGATTAAGTCGCATTCTGACACTGACGTGTAATTATAATAAGATTTATTATCATTCTTTGATTTCTACTGTATTATTTTTGTATGTACTTGTACTTTAAAGTTTTAATACTACAAAATTCTACTTTATAGTTTAATTTTTTTTGTACATAATGTAGTCAGAGACTTTGGATCGCAGTGTACATGGTTCATTGCGACCAAGGTCGCAGTGTTCTTATTGATAAAGATGGCCAGCAACTGCAATCTAGGGTCGCACTACATGTACTGCGACTTAGGTCGCAGTATGTTAGGTAGGTGTTTCCTTTATATTAACACGCATAGCGACCAAGGTCGCAGTGTTGTAGTTGATTAAAACATTGCCGCCATCAACTGCGACCAAAGTCGCATTGTATTTTACTAAGGCTGCGGCTATCAACTGCGACCAAAGTCGCAACCTTCTTTTTATAATTTTGAGATGGTGAAGACTTAAGTCGCTGTACGTTAGGTAGGTGTTTCCTTAATATTAACACACATAGCGACGAAGGTCGCAGTGTTGTTATTGATTAACACAATTACTGAAGGCATGTTTTGTTTCTAACATCAGTACGCAATAGTAAAAGCCAAGTTGTAACAAATGAAAACTGTAAATAATCAATGGAACTTATAATATATAAATGTATAGAACTGTGTATAAATTAAATCAATACAACAAAAAAATTATGCAATGAATTGCACTTGAAATATTTTTTACATTTATAAAAAAATTGTGGTATATCAATAATTTGCACGGAGATCAGTCTTCATATGTCGTATGTCGTATAATGTCTGTTTCTTCATCCCAACTCTTCTCTACATCTGCAAGTATCATGTATGCAAGCTCACTTCTTAGTTTCTGTACACCATCAACCGTAACAGCATCAGCAGCTGATAGATGATAGCCAGACGCTATGCTTTCCATGTACTTGCATACATATATAGCGCAATCAACACTGAAATTTTCATAGAGCAATCATTAAATGAAATTAGTTTTTGTACTAAAAAAAAGTAGAAAATATGAAATGAAATTACATGTCAAAAATTTATATACCTGTTTGCTTGTTGGGGGCATTTTGCGTATTTTATTTTATTTTTTCTCATTTTTTTTTTTGGAATGAATCTCAAAAATCTCTAATAATCTATCTTTCTGCAATGTCAATAGGAACAAAAATTAGTATTAACCAAATTAATTGCAAGTTTCCAGTAATCAAAATATTAAAATTTAACTCACCATTATTCTTGCATCTGTTTGGTAAAGCTTTGTTATACTACTTTTTTGTCAGCTGGGACCAAAGAGTTGTAAAAAATCCACTCTTCTGTGGAGCAATCGAATACCAGAAAGGTCCAGTGAAATCCCGATTCGTCGGCACTATGTTTGTGATTGATCGGGAAGAACATGTACTGCACGTCAGCTGTCCAGTTTTTCAACAGCTTCTGCTTGATGAAATGACCTTCCAGATCTTCAATTTTATTTACAACACTGTGCTGCGGACAAGAAAAAAAAATTTAAATCAAATACAAAATGAATTAAAAATATAACAAAAAATTATAAACTGCGACCTTAGTCGCACTATATTATTTAGTCGCACAGCTCCGACCTTGGTCGCAGGTCGCAGCTGTTACATTTTGTCGCAGTACCTGAGTTAGTAGCAGTACATTTTAATTATAAACTGCGACCTTGGTCGCAGCTCCGACCTTTGGTCGCAGGTCGCATCTGTTACATTTTGACGCAGTACCTGAGTTAGTAGCAATACATTTTAATTATAAACTGCGACCTTGGTCGCAGCTCCGACCTTGGTCGCAGATCGCAGGTCGCAGCTGTTACATTTTGTCGCAGTACCTGAGTTAGTAGCAATACATTTTAATTATAAATTGCGACCTTAGTCGCAGTACATGTGTTAGTAGCAGTACATTTTAATTATTCACTGCGACCTTAGTCGCAGTACATGATTTATGCCTACACAGAGATAGAGAATATTAGTAATCTTTTCCAGAGTTGATATTACATTAAACCGTAAAGGAGAAAGTAGATTTTTACCCAAGCTTCGCTTCGGAAGAATATGCTTTTTAATCCTTCTCTTTTCTCAAGATGCTGCATGTAGAAATGAATTACATTTGCATCTAAGTCTCTACTGAACATCAGGTCCTCAATGTCATTCCTTAAAATGATGATTGCATTATTGGTATCCTGATACGCAGTAGAACTGCAAGATATTCAAAACAAAGTTAGTAATTTAATTGTTCTTATATAAAGGTATAACAGAAATTTTTTTGCTATGAATTAACTTACTCAGAGTAGGACTTGTCGAAGAAATGTTTTATAAGAGCTTGTTGATGGGGCTGCAGAATTCTGTATGATGTGGTTTCGGTCAATTCTCTCGATTTTGGCTCATTGGAGGAAATCTCTTTGTCGCCGAAACCAGCGGTAGAACTCGCAGCCGCAGGCTGTGGAAGAGAATTTTCATTTTTTTCTTCTTCTGTTTTGGATAAACAAAGTCGGAGTCATCGCGATCTCTTTCAGCGCGCTTGCGTTCTTTGACTCCCCTTTCTATTGTTCCTTTAGAGGTTTCCAAAACAGCTTCTTTTGAGGATTGCTTCTGAGGCGGAGTATGTTCTTGAATTTCTTCTTCAGAAGCTCTATCTCTTTGGATTTCTTGAGTCATTTGACTTATATTCAGAGAAAAACTTGGCACATCTTCTCCAGTAATATTTAAAATAGACTCAGAACCCATGATTTTATCCTCTTCCACTTTTTTCTTCTTCTCCTCTTTAGCCTGCTTCTCCATCTGCTCCTTCATTCTTTTGTTCTCCATCTGCGCCTTCCTCCTCTTCTTCTCATTCTCTTCCTTCTCCCTCCTCCTCCTCTCCTGCCCCTCCTCTTCCCTCCTCCTCTTCTCCTTCTCCTGCTCCTCCTTTTCCCTCCTCTTCTTCTCCTTCTCCTCTTCTTCCCTCATTCTCCTTTCATTCTCCTCCTCTTCCCTTCTTCTATTCTCCTTCTCCTTCTCCTCCACTTCTCTCCTCCTGTTCTCCTTTTCCTTCTCTTCTTCCCTCTTCTTCTCCTTCTTTTTCTCTTCCTCTTCCCTCTTCCTCCTTTCATTCTCCTCCTCTTCCCTTCTTCTATTCTCCTTCTCCTTCTCCTCCAATTATCTCCTCATGTTCTCCTTTTCCTTCTCCTTCTTCGCAGCAGCGGCTGCTCTCAGCAGCTCTTCTTCTTCCTCTTCTTTAACCTTTAATTTCCTCTGCTGCCTTTTTTGTTTTTTCTTCTCTTTTTTTCTCTCCTTTTAAATTTTAATTCAGCCTTGAGTCTTTTCTCAGTCTCCATATTTTCAATCTTTTTTTCAAGCTGAGAAACATAATCTCTCAAGTGCTGATTTGCAGACCTCAATCGTTTTATTTCTGCTGCTTGTACATCCGGTGGAGGTGGCAAATAACCTTCAAAAATTGGTTCTTGCTCACTCGTTTCAGCCGTTTCTGGCTCCTTTTCCGCCGGGATGTCAGCCTCATTACATGTATGGCCTCCTTCATCTCCTTCACTTTCACCTTCTTCTTCTTCTTTTTCTTCACCTTCATCTTCTGCTACTTCTTCTTCCTCATCCTCTTCCCCTTCAACAGGAAGGCCAACCATATTCTTTTCATCATTAGAGATGTTGGCCATTCGACTCAAAATCTGAAAATAAACAGAAAAAGGTAAGCTAAAAATAAAACAATGAAATAATGATACTGCGACCATGGTCGCAGTTTATTTATGAAATATTTTGGATAAGAATGCGACCATGGTCGCAGTATGTTTGTCGTGCCAAAATTTATCTGCCAAGACATGCAGCTCAACACTGCGACCATGGTCGCAATTCTGTTGAAAAGGGTATTTTCAAGAGAATGCGACCATGGTCGCACAATATTTGTCAGGCAGAAAACGAACTGCGAAAGGTGGCTCAATACTGCGACCATGGTCGCATTTTATTTGTACTACACATAAAAAAAAGTTTAACTTATAATATTGCTGTCAATCTTTTTTAGATCAACTTCAAGTAGAGATCTGCTAATATTTTGGAGGTCCCATCTTACTGCGCGTGGTGTTTTTTCTTCCAAACCAGACCTCTGCTCAAAAATAGGTGCCCTCTCACACAGCCAATACTGCAAAAATGAAAAATTAAATTAGTTTCCACAAATTTTCTCGATTTATGGGTAAATTTCATACAATGTTGTCTAAATTTGAGATTTGTACTTACAATAATTTGCACTGAGCATCCTCGCAGCTCGTGCGTGCTTTGCCTGAAGATGTCCATTGAGTCAATCAGGAATTGCCAAACAGCTTTTGCCCAGCATATTGTCCTCATCAGTTGCATATTGGCAATCTGTTCCACAATAAACCACGGCACCGTGCATTTACTAACAGAGAAGAAAAGAGTGGCCGACATGTATAGGATGACTAATGTGGTAAAGTCTTCAGCTGCAAATCTATTTATATCTCTTATAATTTCTTTTATAGACAATTTCTGCTCAAATTGTTCATCCGGTGTCACATCTAATATATCCCTCTTCCTTCTCTTGACAAGAAGATCATCCAAAGCATCTTCAATAGATACTTTTGTGATCTTCTTTATATTGGGGAAAAAATGTTTTATAACACCTCTATCTTTCATCGTACATGTCTTATTCATCACAAAATCTGCCCCATTGACAGGTAGACCAAAAGTTATGGCAACATCCTCCACTGTTAACTCAATCTCTTTGCCCCAATTGTAAAGGTCTTTGCATTCCTGTCATACTGGTCTAAAATACGCAGTACGGTAACGTTTGATTTTAGAGCCTTTTCAGTCCCAAATTCTTCATTGTAGAACGCCATGAAGATTGGGCCAAATGGGGTATTCTTCATCGCCTCTACGAAATCAGGCTGTATGTACTTTTTAAATTTCTTCATTAACTGGCACATTAGTTTTATGCTTGATCTCAGAGGACGAACCTGTATCTGTTGTTTACCTACGTAGGAAGAAAAATTAAACACTTTAGACCAATGATTATTTAAAAATTATAAGGGAATAAAAAGCATATTTGTTTTTTAATAAACTGCGACCTCGATCGCAGTCATGCATTGCAAAAAAAAATAACTAGAACCAGGACTACACTGCAATCTAGGGTCGCACTACATGTACTGCGACCAAGGTCGCACTGCGACCAAGGTCGCATAGGACTACAGTGCAATCAGAACAACTGAGATCAGGGCCAACACTGCGACCAAGGTCGCATAAGACTACAGTTCAAAAAGAAACAACTGCGACACAAGTTTGATAAAAACATATTATTTAAAATAAACTGCGACCTTAATGAAGACTTGAGACTACAACTCTTATTTAAACAACTGCGACCCCATGTCGTCAGTATGTGAGAAAAAAAAGTAAATTTCATATACTGCGACCTACGTCGCATTCATCTACAAGGAAAGGTAAAAAAAAAAAATTCCAAAGTCGCACAGATCTGAACTGCGACACAGTAAAAATAGAAGTAAATAATAAAAACTTTCAAAAAATAGGACCTTTATCGTCTAAAGTTTGAAAATCTCTTTCGTAATTGCGACCATGTTTCCAATATTTAAAAAAAATTTAAAAAAACATGCGACTTCAGAAATAAATCTTGAAAAAATTTAAAACTATTAAAATACACAAAACCCTAAAATTTTTTGAAAATATCAATTTTGTAGTACCTTTTTCGACGGATGATTTCTTAGGCGCCATCAGTTGCAAATATTTTTTTTCAAAAACGGATGAAATTTTTGAAGGAAAAGAACTAATTATCAGAACCGCCGGTTGAAATTTTAGAGCTGTAAATTTTTTTGGAAGACAATTTTTTTACAATAAGGTAAAATGTTGTGATGGAGGGTATTTTCGGAAAATACAATGTTGAGGTGACTGGCATTAAATTGGGCGGGATTTTACAGGATTTTGTCCGCCAAATTTTTTAACAGATGTGGGGCGGTGATGTTGCCACGCCCGCAGGCTGAGAAAACTCTCTCAGCCCGCAGGCTGAGGTACAGTAAGCCCATATATATATATATATATATATATATATATATGACAATGCTGAATAAGGAAATAATAAAAGAACAAATACTCACAAGCATCGTCTCAGTAAATTTCAGTAACATAATTACACAACAATAAAAATCATTTATTACAATTTCTTGTTTAACTGAAGAAGGAAAAGAACACTCACGACAAAATTAAATAAAATTATACAAAAAAATTACCTGAACTCGATTCCAAGTCCAAAGCACTGAAATCATAAGGCCCCGATAAATTCCAAGTTCAAACTGCTTGATTGAGTAGTTTAGGATAGAATTAATTAAGCTTATATTTTGAAAATAAGATTTGAATTTGGGTAAGTTAGGATAAATATGATTATTGTTAGAATTTAGATTAGGATTAGTTAAGATTTATGAAAGGATATGATAAGATAGGATTTAGATTAGGATTAAGATTAGGTTTTGATTTAATGGATAAGGATCTCAATGGTAATGGGTTATGGCTAGGAAAAAGAAAAGATATGAATAATAATAACAACAATAATAATAAATACTAATGATCAAAAGGAGATAGTAGTAATAATAATAATAAAATTATCAACATTAAAAATATTATCTAATAATACTTAGTAAAAATACTACCATTAATAATAATGACTAAAATAATACAATAAGAATAAGAATAATAACAATATCAATATTAACAATAATAGCAACTACAATAATAATAATAGTAACATAGTAATGGAAAAAATACTAGCTAGTAATTAAAATGATAATACGTAATAATGCTAAATATATAAGGCCAAAATACCATTTACTGTTTTAAAATAATTTGTACTGTAGATCAAGTTAATAAATAATAGTAAAATAACCAGTAAAATAAAATAAATACTTTAGAAAAATAAAATATACAGTATTTTAGACCAGGATATTACACATACAGTCTTATATCTCGTATTTGTACTCACCGGCTTTCACCCGGTCTCTTCTTACATATCACAATATATAAGTTCATACCCCGTCTTCATACTTTCCATCTCCCATACGACCCCTTCCTACATATCAAAATACACAATTTCGTATCCCATCTTCGTACCCATCGGCTCCCGCCCAGCCCCTTCCTCTGTTATATATCAAAATGCACAACTTCATAACTGTCTTCGTACCTACTGGCTCCTATCCAGCCCCTTTCTTCGTTATATGTGTGTGTAACAGGCAGATGCAATAATCATTATACATACATACTATTCACAATAATATCAACTACAAAAGATATACATATGCACAATTATGTCACTCGTTTTAGTCATCATATCAAACAATTGGTCACATACACAATATTCATTCTTAGATCACACTATTAGATCTTAAAATTAAACAAAATTCTCATTTTTCATGTATTCAATATTTGTTCGTAGTAATGGACTAATTATCATCCAAAATTCAAAGCCTTATCGTGTTTGTAAATTATAATAGTTCACTAAGTTCACACTTACTTATTATTTCATCAAATTTACTACTTATGATCAAAGAGAACGTGATCCACAAATTAGTTAAATCACAAATTATAAATTACCCATCAAATTCTACAGTGATTCTTTAAATTAACAAAGAGTCATGGTTCACTAACTTCTTACAAGTATTCAATGTATTATGATAGCCATTCTAATCACCCAATTTGAAAATTCTATTTGTTTACAAATTGGCATAACCAAAAGTATGAGTTTACTCTCTTAAATTAGAAAATCTTTGATATTGAGATGACTCAAACACAATCCCATGTAGCAATTAATTATAAGCATATTCAAATCTAATTCTACATACTATTCACATTTAATTAATTTAAGAGTTCTAGTTCACTCTCCGACTCTTAAGGTAAATAGGCTTGAAGTCTAGAACAAGTACTAATAATAGACATTTATTCTAACGATCGGTTCAGAGATATGACTTGATTACATTAGTAACTAGTTTAATAAGAGGTGGCACAAAATTAAGCTCATTCTGTGGTGTCTCTCTACTGGAAATGCACTATGTGATACGTGGATGACTTTTTTAAGTTGGACTGGACAAAGTGATAGGTATGAACAGTCTGACCCAATAGTCTTATTAGACAATCATATCAGCATTCGATTAGTGAGATTGACTAAATTACTCATTCGTGTTCTTAGCTGGTCAGGTACATAACACGAGTTATCAGTTTAAGCGACATCTTAATCAATCATCGGACGACATATCAATTTCTTATCGTGCCAAGGATTTTACCGGTTCTCCATTCTATATTAAATCTAATAAGTATTTATCATTATTATTTCAAGGAAAAACTTTAAAGATTTATGATTCAGAGTCTGTAAGACAAATGTACGCCTTGGAAATAAGCTATGCCAAAACTAGGTGATAAATTCATTTCCCATCCTTCTTAACACAAAATCAGTATGAAGTGGTTTAGTTATCAATAAGCTAGAGTGATTTTTTAGTTATCTCAGCATTAAAAAGATTTGGATATTATCCTGATTAATCTTGCGAGAAGGTGTAGTAGTATTTATTGGACCAATAGTTTCTTAGGTTTCTTGATATAATTTAGTTTAAAATCTACAATGACTTAGAACTGCTCATTTATCATCCCTGATTGCCCCTCTTAACTATAAATATCATAATCTCCTTATCTATCACAATTTCTAGTATAACTTATTAACTGAACTATTAGATACACGAAAATGAATTATTAGAAGTACCTTGATCTTTAAATGTGCGATGAATTAAACTTGGCGTAAGTCTTCTTAAACTGTGAATAATTCACTCCTCTTAGCATCTTCTCTTTAGTCAACGATTACATGTTCATAACCCATACATGATTAGTTTCCCAACAAAAAATAATTTACAATAAATTACTAGTTCAAGGTTTATAACTTACTTCATAATTTCTAGATTCATGGGTTACACTATTCAATCCCGACGAAATTCCTCAATTGATTGGGTTTAAACCTGCACAGAAAAATACAGAATTTCAGAATTGAAGAGTAGGTTCAATACTACCGAGATAGCAAGTGACCATGCGGGTCGTGATCCATAAGGATGGACTAGCGATGGAAGCTTTTAGTAAGTTCTCTTCTTTTTGAGTTCACAAAAACGTTTTAGGAATTTCTTCTCAGTTTCAGAAAAAGAAAACAAGAAAGTTAAGTTAGAAGATGTGAAGAAGATGGTAAAAGAAAAGATGCTGATGTTGTTGTTGTTATTTTATTTACAAAAGAAAGGAAAAAACTAAATAAAGAGGAGAATGTTGGTTTTGGAGTAGAATTCTAAACTAAGAATTAAAAGAAAACTAAAACACTTACTTACTTCTTCAGTGCTCATATACCTTAAATCTGGCGCTACGACTTACTTAATCTTTTATAGATGTTGTCTGTTTTTTGAGGGTCGACCAACGAAAACCTGTACCAACATGTTGGAAAGTTTGAGGATATTTGTAGAACAATAAAGTATAACTAAATGACGGAGAAATATGTAAAACTTAGACTATTCCCATTCTTCCTAAAGGAAAAATTCAAGGCTTGAGTACTTTCTCTCCAACCTGGAACAATCACCAATTCAGTAGATCTAACGGAAGTCTTTTATAGGAAATTCTACTCAAAGTCGAAGATCGCTTCTATACGTTAAGCCCTTAACACCTTCCATCAATTACAATGGAAGACATTTTTCACGTACTTTGAGAGATTTAAGGACCTTTTGCTTGAATGTCCCCACCATGGATATGAAAAAATTCAGTTGATCTAAATATTGTATGATGGCTTAGACTACCCAATTAAGACCATGATTGAGTCTCTTTATAATTGAACATTCACTAGTAAAATGTCAATGATGCATGAGGAATTTTCGAAGAGGTAGCAGAAAACACTTTAGAATGGGAACTTATTAGTGTTGACGTTAAGCAACCCACCACCACAACCACCCCCAACAAGGGTGGTATGCATAGAGTCAACCCCAACTTTGAGAATGATGCCAAAATAACATCAGTAGTGTGAAGATTTAAAGCCTTAGAGATGAGCAAGGAAGTTCAATCTTCGGCTCCCGAACCATCTAAGTTTGTGGTGTCTTCTGTCTGTGTCCTTTGTGACGGTCAAAACCATTTAGTAGAATAATGCTCTGCATTGTCAGTTATCAAAGCCGAGCAAGCATATGTACTTAATACATTTCGCAAGCCCAATCCTAACAACAATCCATTCAGTGAAACATAGAATCCAGGATGACGGAACCATTCTAACCTTTCTTGAAAATCTTCTCAAGGACAAGGATATGGTGGATCATCACTATTTCAAGGACCACCTCCTAATAATCAATTTCATAAGAAAACCAATTCACTACAATACCATTTGTCCCTCTCAATCAAAGAAAACCTTCTTTAGAGGACATGTTCCAACAGTTTATGCAAAGCCAAGCTCTGATTAATCAGAAACAAGTCCAAATAAATCAAAATACGTCTTAGGCGATAGTTAAGATTGAGGTTCAGTTAGAACAGATAGCTATATTTGTAGGAGGGAGGAAGAGAGAAAAGACAATTACCTAGTCAAACTGTGCCCAACCCAAGAGGACAATCTGTTCCTCAAAATATTCTAATAGGTCAAATTGAAATTGGCTTTGGTTCAACAAACTAAGAAGTCCAAACTATTCACACTTTACGGTCTGGCAAGAGAGTGGACAAGCAAGTCCAAATTCCGCAGAACAATCACCCTAATGTTGAAACTCCTAACAAGGAGAAAGAGAAAGAGGTCCCAAAGGAGTCAACAAAAAAAGATGATCAAGTTGTTGACACTTAAGAGAAATCTTTTGTGCCCAAAGACTCATTTCCTCAATGTCTTCAAGCCTGTAACACTTGCCTTAATTAAAGCATTTCTCTTCCTAAATAATCATAAGGGGCAATGGGATTAGTATATATGCATGATATCTTAGTAAGCCATATGTATTATACGGGTATTATACGGGTATTATACGGGTATGTATATACAAGTGTATACGTAAGTATTTATACGTCCATATATATAGGTATAAGAATACTGCCCCATAGTCAACATCACCACCATCCCCACCATGCTTGTACTTCATGGAGAGGGGAGAGGCATGGAGTTGATTAGACTTGATGGGATGTTTAGGGGACACATGGCACATTTTTATGGGGGATTAGAGACTTTAAATAGAGGGAGATGAAGAGGATTAAACACTTTGATCAAAAAACTCTCTCCCTCTTCACAAACTCTCTCCCTCTCTTCCCTTTTCCTACAACAGCAGCAGCAGCAACAAAGGAGCAGCTGCAGCACCAAAGCAGCAGCCACTGAAGCAGCAAAAGAGGGCAGCAGCAGCAGCAAAAGAGGGCAGCAGCAAAATCAGACCATACTACTTCAAGGGTGAGTAGAACATGCTAATCTTAACAACATGATGAGTAGAAATAAGTAGGAAATGAATTAAGTGTAAGAGATACACAAGTATTTGACCTTATGTATATTTTGGGTTCATGTGTTTCAATTCCGCAAGTACTTACTCATATTGTTTATGAATCCATGATTTTATTATATGTCTTGTATATTGATATTATATGATGGCATCATGCATTGGAGGAAGGGACCGGGTTGAACCAGAGGCGTAGAAGGGGAGATTATATATTATGTATCGGAGGAAGGGACCGGGTTGAACCGGAGGCGTAGAAGGGGAGATTATATATTATGTATCGGAGGAAGGGACCGGGTTGAACCGGAGGCGTAGAAGGGGAGATTATGTGTATGTATATGGTTATCACTATGATATAAGTCCTATGTTATATTCATGCATAAATCCTTAACATCAAATCTGGAATGGCTTCTTAACAGGCAATTTTTAGGTAGGTTAGTCGACTAAGTCCGGAATTAGTCGACTATAAGTGTGATATTTGAGGCAGATAACCTGCTGGTAGCAGGATTAGTCGACTACATATAGACTGTAGTCGACTAATCCCATATACAGAGAGCAAATAGAAAGTTAACAATCTGTTTTTGACAGTTTTAGTCGACTATAGTCTACTTACTAGTCGACTAATATATTGTATTAGTCGACTACACCAGGAGGGTAGTCGACTATAGGTGACATACAGAGAGTAGCACAACTTTTGACAGTTTTAGTCGACTATGGGGAACTTCTAGTCGACTAGTACTTGAGTTAGTCGACTATACCAGTAAGGGTAGTCGACTACATGAGTCCCTGGCTGCCAGTAGAGAAACAGGTACGTGTGTAGCAGAGTTAGTCGACTATAGCTTCAGAATTAGTCGACTTACAGTTAGTCCTAGTCGACTATAGTGTGGTCTAGTCGACTAGGAAGGCCTGGTTACAGTGTTCTGAATTGGTACCTGGCAAATTATAAAACCTTATAAAAATAGTATAATGACACACTTGTCAACCGGATAATTTAGTCATGTAGACCTACTTGATAGGCATATTTAAATATTGTTTTACTCACTGAGCCGTAAAGCTCACTCTATTCTAACTCCACCTACAGGTTTGGACAAGGGCAAGGGACCCGCTTAAGGGCAATTGTGCGGGACAAGCGCCATCGGAACCACCGTTTTAGAAGTTACTTTTATTATGTATATGATTTTGTATAAATATGCGCACTTCTAGCTGGATGTTACCCTCGACTTGTAATTTTTATAGGACCTGGTGTTGGACTCTTACTTGTATGTATATATATGTTGATATGATAAATGTAGACTGTGTTCTTATGGATTATTGAACTTTAGGTGTCAGTATGATAAGTCTCGATTGGATCATGCATGTTATCTTTAGTGGAATTTCTGATGTATAGTAAAGAGTTTCTGATGATTGTATTGAAAGCATTATACCCTGATGGGTCCCACGCTTGGATTATACGAGATGATTATGATTAAATGGAAAATTTTTAACTGGGACCGTTACAGTTGGTATCAGAGCAAAGGTTTAGAAGTAGAAGGAGTAAGAGATGATGTATTTGTTAGGTTTATACGTACAGACATGAGATCATAGTTAAGTAGTTGGTCTTATGTGACAAGGAATGCATTACATTATCTATGGAATCTGAGTTATTCTAAAGACATGAGACTTATGAATAGACTAAGGATAAGTATAGTTATAAGTGTGTATATTTATGTTGCTTCTTGATGATAGCAGTATGATTGAGACTATTTCATGGACTTGAGATTGATACGACCTTTTTGTTTACATATAGAAGGGGATTTACATATGGAGGCGTCTTTTGGAACGAAACGTGGGAAAAGGATATGGACCTTTATGATGACTTAGACGACTGGTGCTGCGCTGGGGATGAATCACCGGAAGAAGACCCCGAGGAGGATATGGATAATAACAGCAGCACTAGCGGAGATTCTAGTGGGGATACTCTACCCTATAAAGGGTGAACCTTGGAGCTGACACTTTTTGATGTATATACATGTATAGGCCTAGTATGTTAGGTGATGGATATCCTTAGGGTTGTTGTATGTACCCTGGCATATATCTTATGAATGCACATGGGTTAGTCTGGATATCCAAGAAGGAAGGCATGTCAGCATAATACCTTTTGTATCCATGATGGATGTAGCTACATATATATATATATATATATATATATATATATATATATATATATATATATATATATATATATATATATATATATATATATATATATATAACAAGTTGCTTGTTTTCAAAAGTGATGTTATTAACATGATTGCCTGAGACTAAAGTTTTATCCCTATTCATTCCTAATTGTGTAGTGTGGTGATAAGACACCCTTATTTTATAGGGAGAACACATGGATTTGAACCAACTACCCCCTGATGAGTCCCTGTCGCTCGATACGACACACTACAGTGAGATGGGGAGTGCACCCCCCGTGAACAATGATGGAGATTCTGAAGTTCAAATGAGAGGGAATGAGGGAACTCCAGGGGTAATGCCGGAGTGGCTCGCACAACTAATGACCAGAGCGAGCAATAACAACTCCCATCGAGCACTGGAGCAGTTTCAGAAGATGAAACCGCCCGTATTCGAAGGAGAAGCGGACCCCTTACAAGCCGAAGCATGGCTCCTTCAAATAGAAAAGATCCTAGAAGTTATGAGCTGCACTGATGAACAAAAGGTGTCCTTCTCTTCTTTTATGTTCCAAAAGGAAGCGGAACATTGGTGGAGGGCAGTGAAGCATAGTATGAAGAATGCAAGGGAATCAATCACCTGGGAATTCTTGGTGAACAAATTCACTGAGAAATACATTCCGGAGACAGCCAGAGATAAGATGGCGACAGAATTCTTGGAACTACGTCAAGGTTCTATGAATGTATCCCAGTATGATCAGAAATTCACTCAGCTATCCAGGTATGCTGATGCCTTGGTAAGGAGTGAAGCAGAAAAGACAAAGAGGTTCGTAAAGGGCCTAAGATCGGATATTCGTGGCCGACTGATTCCATTACAACTGAGGAATTATCTCCAGGCAGTAGAAAGAGCTTTGGAGGTAGAAATGGACATACAAGAAGGTCAAGGAGACTGGGTGGAAGAAATTTCCAATTCTAAGCGCCCCCGTTATCAAGGACCTCCTACAAGGTCGGCATCAGGACCCACCAGCGGCAGAGGGTCTGGGTTTAATACCACTTTTTATAGAGGAGGAGGAGCCAGAGGCGGGAGAACATGGTTGAGAAACAGAGACACTCCCTTGAAGACACAAGCTACCTCTGCATCCTATCCCAGAGGCTCGGAGGCTCCCTGGTGTCAGAGGTGTAGAGTAAACCATTTTGGAAACTGCCTCCTAGACAGGTTTTGTTTTAATTGTGGAGAAGTAGGACATCTAAGGAGGAATTGTCCGACTATGCGTGGAAGCCAAGGGCCGAGTAGAGGAAGTGGAAGACCGATCGTGAGGACGAATCCTTCCAGAGGACAAGCCAGTAACTCCATGCCGCCCAGTAATGCCCCACGTTCTGCTGCAACCCAGTCCTCGGTTCAGCAACCTCGGGTGCAAGGCAGAACCTTCGCATTAACCCACCGGGAAGCAATGGCCTCAAATGCAGTGGTGGAAGGTATGATCTCCGTATCAGGACATATTGTCCATGCATTATTTGACCTGGAGCTACTCATTCATTCGTATCTAGTGCTTTTGCTTATAAACTAAATCAAGAATTAAAACCCCTAGGATTTCAGTTGGTTGTGTCCACACCTATAGGGGAGAATTTGATAGCTAGCACTAGATATACGAATTGTGAAGTGATAATTGGAGAAATGAAAACATCCATTGATCTGATTAAGCTAGGTGAAATGGAGTTCGATGCCATACTAGGGATGGACTGGTTGTCTGCTTGTAGTGCTCATGTGGATTGTAATAAGAAGAGGATTATCTTTAAAATGGAAGGGACTCCGGAGTTTATTTTTAAAGGAGAAAAAGTTAGTTGTGATATACCTCACATATCAGCCATCAAGGCCACCAAGTTAATGAAGCAAGGGTGTCAAGGATTCCTGGCTTCGGTATTGGATACCACCAGGACTGATGTAAATATTAAGACTATTCCAATTGTGAATGAGTTCCCTGACGTGTTCCCGGAAGAATTACCAGGCTTGCCCCCAGATCGGGAAGTAGAATTTACAATAGATGTAATACCCGGTACTGCCCCAATTTCTAAGGCACCGTACCGTATGGCCCCTGCAGAAATGAAAGAACTTAAAACTCAATTGCAGGACTTATTAGACAAAGGTTTCATTCGGCCAAGTGTATCTCCCTGGGGAGCACCTGTATTATTTGTAAAGAAGAAGGATGGGAGTATGAGACTATGTGTTGACTATCGGGAATTGAATAAGGCAACTATCAAGAATAGGTACCCTCTCCCTCGAATTGATGACTTATTTGATCAATTACAAGGGTCTTGTGTATTTTCTAAGATAGATCTTAGATCGGGGTATCATCAGTTGAAGGTCAAACCTGAAGATGTGTCCAAATCAGCTTTCCGAACAAGATACGGATATTTTAAATTTCTAGTCATGCCTTTGGACTCACTAATGCCCCGGCAGCATTTATGGACTTAATGAATCGGATTTTTCAACCATATCTAGACCAGTTTGTAGTGGTATTCATTGATGATATTTTAGTTTATTCAAAGAATATAGAATATCACAAGAAACATCTTAATACTGTCCTTCAAATCTTGAGAGAGAAGCAACTCTATGCAAAGTTGAAGAAATGTGAATTTTGGCTAGAACAAGTAGGGTTTCTTGGCCATATTATATCTAAAAAAGGAATATCAGTAGACCCGGTAAAGATCGAAGTAATCTGAGACTGGCCTAGACCCACTAATGTTACTGAAGTTCGAAGTTTCTTGGGATTAGCGGGGTACTACAGAAGATTTGTAGAAGGATTTTCTCTGATTGTGGCACCAATGACCCAATTAACTAGAAAGAATAAGAAGTTTGCTTGGGGAGAAGATCAAGATAGGAGATTCCTGGAGGTTAAAGCTAGGCTGACATCTGCTCCTGTCTTCATTTTACCTTCGGGGACTGAAGGATTTGTCATTTTTAGTGATGCATCAAAACTGGGATTGGGATGTGTGTTAATGCAACATGGAAAAGTTATTGCCTATGCATCCCGACAATTGAAGACCCATGAAAGAAATTATCCCACTCATGATTTGGAATTAGCCGCTGTGATCTTTGCTTTAAAGATCTGGCGACATTACTTGTATGGAGTGTCTTGTGAAGTTTCTACTGATCATAAGAGCTTGAAATACATCTTCACACAAAAGAAACTGAACATGAGGCAGAGGAGGTGGTTAGAACTAATGAAGGATTATGATATTACTATTCAATACCACCCTGGGAAGGCCAATGTGGTGGCTGATGCTTTGAACCGGAAATCAGGAGGGACTCTGGCCGCCTTGATGACTCGTCAAGCAAGAATATTAAGAGATCTAGAAGAAATGCAACTAGAAGTGCGAGTCATTGATTCTTCAATTTCTGAGTATCAACTGAATCAAGTGAGTATTCAAATTAATCTATACGACAAGATCAAAGAGGCACAACAAGGAGATACTCAAATAAAGAAGATTATGAAGAAAGTGCAAGAAGGAGAACTCAAGGAGTTTCAAATAGAAGGTGATGTACTGCGGCTTGGACGCAGATTATGTGTGCCAGATGTAGCAGAGATCAAAGAAGAAATAATGAAGGAGACTCATAGTACACCTTATACAGCTCATCCCGGAAGCACAAAAATGTACCAAGATCTGCGACATAACTTCTGGTGGGATGGAATGAAGGTGGACATTTCAAATTTTGTCCACAAATGTTTAGTCTGTCAACAAGTAAAGGCAGAACATAAGAAGTCCCCAGGTTTGTTGGTGCCTTTATCTATTCCTGAATGGAAGTGGAGTCAAATCGCAATGGATTTTGTCACTGGACTTCCTCGGACGTCCCAAGGACTGGATACAGTCTGGGTAGTGGTAGACAGACTCACTAAATCTGCTCATTTTCTGCCTATCCGGATCAATTATTCAATGGAAAGACTGGCTCAGGTCTATATCCGAGAGATAATTAAATTACATGGAGTACCTGAATCCATTGTATCAGACCGAGACCCATGATTTCAATCAAGATTTTGGAAGAGTTTGTCCAAAGCTATGGGCACTAAATTGCAACTCAGTACAGCAGCCCACCCCCAAACAGATGGACAGTCAGAAAGGACCATTCAAATATTGGAAGATATATTGAGAACCTGTGTACTAGATTTTGGGGGAAGTTGGGACAACTATTTACCCTTAGTGGAGTTTGCTTATAATAATAGTTATCAGTCCACTATTGGTATGCCTCCATTTGAAGCATTGTATGGGAGGAGGTGTAGATCGCCAATCTGTTGGGAGGAAGTTGGGGATAGAAGACTGTTCGGCCCCGATGTAATTCAAGAGGCTACGGAGAAGATCAAGCTAATCAAAAAAAGGATGAAAGCAGCCCAGAACAGACAGAAAGCTTATGCAGACAATCGTCGCAGACCACTGGAGTTTGAAGTAGGGGATAGTGTTTTTCTGAAGGTATCTCCAATGAAGGGAGTGAGACGCACCGGCAGTAAGAACAAATTAACTCCTAGATATGTAGGTCCGTTTGAGATACTGGATAAAATTGGACCGGTTGCTTATCGTTTGGCCCTACCCCCTGCCTTAGAAAGGATGCACAATGTATTTCATGTATCTCAGCTGAGAAAGTATGTGCCCGATCCTGATCACGTCATCTCCTATGAACCCCTGCATATACTAGAAGATATGTCTTACGCGGAAGAACCAGTACAAATTCTTGATCGCAAAGAGAAGCTATTGAGAAGCAAAAATATTCCCTTGGTCAAGGTCTTATGGAGAAATCAAAATAAAGAAGAAGCCACTTGGGAACTGGAAGAGGAGATAAGAAAGGCCCATCCACATTTGTTTCAAGGTACGTTAAGTTTCGAGGACGAAACTTCCATAAGGAGGGTAGAATGTAACACTTGCCTTAATTAAAGCATTTCTCTTCCTAAATAATCATAAGGGGCAATGGGATTAGTATATATGCATGATATCTTAGTAAGCCATATGTATTATACGGGTATAATACGGGTATTATACGGGTATGTATATACAAGTGTATACGTAAGTATTTATACTTCCATGTATATAGGTATAAGAATACTGCCCCATAGTCAACATCACCACCATCCCCACCATGCTTGTACTTCATGGAGAGGGGAGAGGTATGGAGTTGATTAGACTTGATGGGATGTTTAGGGGACACATGGCACATTTTTATGGGGGATTAGAGACTTTAAATAGAGGGAGATGAAGAGGATTAAACACTTTGATCAAAAAACTCTCCCTCTTCACAAACTCTCTCCCTCTCTTCCCTTTTTCTACAACAGCAGCAGCAGCAACAAAGGAGCAGCTGCAGCAGCAAAGCAGCAGCCACTGCAGCAGTAAAAGAGGGCAGCAGCAGCAGCAAAAGAGGGCAGCAGCAACAGCAAAAGAGGGCAGCAGCAAAATCAGACCATACTACTTCAAGGGTGAGTAGAACATGCTAATCTTAACAACATGATGAGTAGAAATAAGTAGGAAATGAATTAAGTGTAAGAGATACACAAGTATTTGACCTTATGTATATTTTGGGTTCATGTGTTTCAATTCCGCAAGTACTTACTCATGTTGTTTATGAATCCATGATTTTATTATATGTCTTGCATATTGATATTATATGATGGCATCATGCATTGGAGGAAGGGACCGGGTTGAACCGGAGGCGTAGAAGGGGAGATTATATATTATGTATCGGAGGAAGGGACCGGGTTGAACCGGAGGCGTAGAAGGGGAGATTATATATTATGTATCGGAGGAAGGGACCGGGTTGAACCGGAGGCGTAGAAGGGGAGATTATGTGTATGTATATGGTTATCACTATGATATAAGTCCTATGTTATATTCATGCATAAATCCTTAACATCAAATCTGGAATGGCTTCTTAACAGGCAATTTTTAGGTAGGTTAGTCGACTAAGTCCGGAATTAGTCGACTATAAGTGTGATATTTGAGGCAGATAACCTGCTGGTAGCAGGATTAGTCGACTACATATAGACTGTAGTCGACTAATCCCAGATACAGAGAGCAAACAGAAAGTTAACAATCTATTTTTGATAGTTTTAGTCGACTATAGTCTACTTACTAGTCGACTAATATATTGTATTAGTCGACTACACCAGGAGGGTAGTCGACTATAGGTGACATACAGAGAGTAGCACAACTTTGACAGTTTTAGTCGACTATGGGGAACTTCTAGTCGACTAGTACTTGAGTTAGTCGACTATACCAGTAAGGGTAGTCGACTACATGAGTCCCTGGCTGCCAGTAGAGAAACAGGTACGTGTGTAGCAGAGTTAGTCGACTATAGCTTCAGAATTAGTCGACTTACAGTTAGTCCTAGTCGACTATAGTGTGGTCTAGTCGACTAGGAAGGCCTGGTTACAGTGTTCTGAATTGGTACCTGGCAAATTATAAAACCTTATAAAAATAGTATAATGACACACTTGTCAACCGGATAATTTAGTCATGTAGACCTACTTGATAGGCATATTTAAATATTGTTTTACTCACTGAGCCGTAAAGCTCACTCTATTCTAACTCCACCTACAGGTTTGGACAAGGGCAAGGGACCCGCTTAAGGGCAATTGTGCGGGACAAGCGCCATCGGAACCCCCGTTTTAGAAGTTACTTTTATTATGTATATGATTTTGTATAAATATGCGCACTTCTAGCTGGATGTTACCCTCGACTTGTAATTTTTATAGGACCTGGTGTTGGACTCTTACTTGTATGTATATATATGTTGATATGATAAATGTAGACTGTGTTCTTATGGATTATTGAACTTTAGTGTCAGTATGATAAGTCTCGATTGGATCATGCATGTTATCTTTAGTGGAATTTCTGATGTATAGTAAAGAGTTTCTGATGATTGTATTGAAAGCATTATACCCTGATGGGTCCCACGCTTGGATTATACGAGATGATTATGATTAAATGGAAAATTTTTAACTGGGACCGTTACAAAGCCAATAGGAAGAAAATTCACTGTGAGGAAATTTTAAAAGTTTTCAAAAATATCCAAATCAATATTCCTTTCTTAGATACAATCAAATAGATTTCTTCTTATGCCAGGTTTCTAAAGGATCTCATTATTATCAAGAGGAAAACTTTTGTTCCTCGTGAAGCAACATTTGATGCACAAGCATCCTGTCTGATCCAACAAACTATTGCATCAAAGTATAAGGATCCTGCAAGTCCAACTATTACAGTTAGGATAGGAGATAGAGTTATGAACCGATGTCTCTTAGATTTAGGGGCAAATGTAAATCGTTTACCATATTCTGTGTACAAACAACTTGGTTTAGGAGAGTTACAACTCACTAGCCTTACATTGCTTTTAGCAGATGGGTCTGTTAAGGACCCCAAGGAAATTGTTGAGGATGTTATTTTGAAGGTTGACAAATTTTATTTCCCTGCAAACTTTATAGTCTTAGACACTGAACCAGTGACAAATCCCGGCAGTCACTCTTCTGTGATTTTTGGGAGACCATTCCTTACTACTGCTGAACCATGATAAATTCTAGCAGTCACTCTCCTGTGATTTTACGGAGACCATTCCTTACTACTGATGATGCTGTCATTAGATGTAGGAATAAAGTTATGATCTTGTTATTTGGAAATATGACAGTTGAGCTGTATATTTTTCACACTAGTTCCCAACCACATGTAATTGATGATCATGAGGAGGTCAATATGATTGATATTTCGGTCAGTCATACCTTTGAGGAGTCTTGTTATGAAGATTCCTTTGAGAAATGCTTGACCCATTTTGGACAGAATTTTGACATTGATGAGTCTATAGAATAGGTCAACGCATTGTTAGGCTTTGTTCCTATCATATACACTACTCCATGGAAACCCAAGGTAGAACACTTGCATGTGTCAACATCTGTTCCTATTCCATCAATCATTGAGCCCCCCAAGTTGGAGCTCAAATCTTTACCCTACACGTTAAAGTATGCATTTCTAGGTGAATTCAAAACCTTGCCTGTGATCTTTTATTTTCATTTAGATAAGGACCAAGAAGGAAAGTTGCTAGATATGCTTTGTAAACATAAAGAAGCTCTAGGTTGGACCATAGCAGACATCAAGAGAATTAGTCTCTCTGTAGTAATGCACTAAATTCATCTCGAAGAGAATGCCAAAACCTCAAGAGAACCACAGAGGCGTTTGTAAAGGACTTGGGGCACCATCCCAAAAGACTAGCCTTTTAGGTGGAGTTGCCCAAATCCTTATATTCCCAGGACCATCCCCACGTCTAGCTGATGTGGGACTATTTGTTCGACCCAAATCCCAACAATCCCCCTCGAATAAAGAGTCTTCCCGCAAGCTCAACTATCTTCACACTAGAAGATCAAATGCTCCATCGAGATCCAACTCTTCACTGCGTGGGAGCCGCACGCCTTATGTGAAGTACCAACTGCAGTCGGTCACTCCTCTACACCGCGTGAGAGGCGGCACGCCCATTGCAAAGGAGCACCACTGCCAAGTTTCTCAAGAGCCCAACAAGCTTTACAGGGGCATATTGCACTCTTTTGCGCCATTGGGATAATCAGTCCCCATTGTTGCGCCATTGGGGGATCTATATCGTCGAACATCACTCACACACACGACTAAGCTCGGGGCATGACTATGATACCACTTGAAGGACTTGGGGCACCATCCCAAAAGACTAGTTTTTTAGGTGGAGTTGCATAAATCCTTATATTCCCAAGACCATCCCCACGTCTAGCCAATGTGGGACTATTTGTTCGACCCAAATCCCAACAGTTTGAACCCTGTTCTGATAGAGGTAGTGAAAGCGGAGGTCATGAAATTGTTAGAAGTGGGTATCATTTACCCTATCTTTGATAGTCAATGGGCCAGTCCTGTGCAAGTTGTACACAAAAAGTCCAGAGTCACGGTTGTTACTAATGAGAATAATGAGTTGGTTTCAAATCGTGTTCAAACTGGTTGGCGAGTGTGCATAGACTATAGGAAACTCAACTCCATGACTAGGAAAGATCATTTTCCTCTGCCATTCATTGACCAAATGTTAGAACGTCTTAACGGTCACGCTTACTACTCTTTTCTTGATGGTTATTCTAGATATAACCAAATCCCTATTGCTCGTGAAGATCAAGAGAAAATGACATTCACCAATCTGTTTGGTACATTTGCCTACCGATGCATACCCTCTGGGCTATACAATGTACCTACTATGTTTCATCGATGTATGTTGAGCATCTTTTCAAACATGGTCGAGCAATTTTTAGAGACATTCATGGATGGCTCTCTGTCTATGAATCTGAATTTAATAAGAGTCTATATCATCTATCACTGGTGTTGATAAGATGCAAGGAGAAGAACCTAGTTCTTAATTGAGAGAAATGTCATTTCATAGTGAAATCTGAGATTGTCTTAGGACATATTGTTTCAGAAAAATGTATAGAGATTGATGAAGCTAAGGACTAATTAATCTTTAAATTGACACCTTCGAAAACTGTTTGGAAGGTGCGATCCTTCTTAGGTCATGCTGGGTTCTACCGCTGCTTTATCACAGACTTTTCTAAAACTTTCAAACCTCTGTATGGCTTTCTAGCAAAAGATGTTCCTTTTGAGTTCACCCCTTCTTGTTTGGCAGCCTTTGAAAGGCTAAAAATCGAGTTAACCTCGGCACCCATCATCCGACCACCTAACTGGAATCTTCCATTTGAGGTGATGTGTGACGCTTCTGATTAGGCGATAGGAGTTGTTCTGGACCAGTGAGTAGATAACTTCCTTATGTCATTTGTTATGCCAGCAAGACTCTTAACGATGCACAAATGAATTACTCTACCACTAAAAAAGAGCTATTGGCAGTCGTTTTCGCTTTTGACAAATTTCATCCCTAGCTGATAGGTTTTAAGGTTCTAATTTTCACCGATCATGCGGCTTTAAAATACCTTCTCATAAAAAAGAATACTAAAGCCCGTCTAATCTGATGAATCTTACTCCTACAGGAATTCGACTTAGAAATTCACGATAAAAGGAGGCTGAGAATGTTGTCGCAGACCACTTATTTAGATTAGTGGTCAAATCTTCATCCAGATTGAGATCAAACCTACATAGAAAAATACAGAATTTAGAAACATGTTGGGCTCTCAATGCTACCGCTATAGCAAGTGGCTATGCGGGTCGTGATACATAAGGAGGGACTACGATGAAAGCGTGTTGATTAGTTCTTTTCAAGTTTACAAAAATTGGTTAAAAGTTCTTCTTTGTTTTTGAAAAGAAAAGAGAAATGATAACTATGTTAAGTTGGAAAAGAGTGAAAGATAGAAGGAGATGATGATTGTGTAAAAGGAAAACTAAGTTGAACAAAAGAATAAAAAGAGTAAAAAAAATAAGAGATGATTTTTAAAGTATTCTAAACTAAGTAATTAAAAGAAAGAAAGAAAACTAAACTTACTTACTTTCCTCATTTGTCCGATGACTTACCTTGGATTGCTGACACCTTTACCTTGATTCGGAGGCAATCAACACATAACCTATAAGATCTAATTCAGTCCATGTTTACATTACATCGTCAAGACTTCATCGAGCAAGTATGAAATAATACGAACATGATAGAGGAATCCATCGTCATGAGCTATCGGTGGCACTCACAAAGGCAAGGCAATTCCGATGTTATGAGAATCACTTGGATTATTATCAAAACCAAAAGAAGAAAAGTAAAAAAGAAGAAGAAGTACATGAAATGTAAACTTTGATTTGGATTGAAAAATAATGAAAGAAAGGAAAAATAACTTTCATTGGTGTCACTCTCAATACAATTCTTCCTCTCCTTCTCTCATGAATCTTCGTCTAACCCTAGTTTATAAAGAACAAAAATTACATTAAAACAAAAATAAAAACCTAAACAAAACTAGAATAAAAGCCTAACTTAAGATCTTTCTTTACTCAGTCATACCCGTTTGCCTTCAAAAAATTTCAATATTTATAGGCAAAATGAAAGAGGGGAAAGCGTATGAAGATAAGGGAGAAAACACTCCCCCAACTTCCCCAACTAAGCCGCGAAAACACAATTTTGACTGCGAAAACGCGGCCTGGATATGGCCAGATGGCCACATCCGGGGAGCAAGATTTCATGATCTTCTGTAATATCTTTTTATCCAAATGGTTTTTCAGTTTGGTCTCTGGATTTGACTATACCTTTGCTGATCTTCAGCTAACCAATGGATTTATAGAATTCAAATTTTAACCGGTTTTCATTTGGTGTGATCTTCTGATTTGCTATGATATTTAGCTTATTTCCTGAAATTTATCCCAATCCTTGATTTTAATTTAAATTATTTAAATCAGAATTTAAATGAGCTTTGGGTCGTTTCTCTTCCATTTCCTTTAGTAAAGGTCTGCACATCATTTAGATAAAAAATAATATTAAAAAGTAAAATTTATTGAAATAAATATGAGAATGTGACAATGAATATGCAATCTCAGTGACTCATCGCACCTTCACACCTATCTTTTGCTCTTCCTTGAACAAAACAAAGAAAAATAGAGTTAACACACTTTCGTAGGAATCACGGTTGCACTTAGCATGTGCAACAAGCCGTTAAACCTCTAGGTTACCCCTAGAAGACGAGTTTTGTCTCGTGAGAGTTTTCAGTGGATTAAACCCACAAAATCTAAAAGAAAAGAGAAACAAAGTGTTAGTATTTTAAAAACGCATTAAAGTGTTAGTATTTTGAAAGACGAGAAAATATTTGAAGTATTTTTACAAAAATTCAAGTTATCTATAAAGTTATAGGAAAACCAAAATTTTCATTTCTAAACTTAGTCTCTATTCAAAAACTTATTATCAATCAAGGTAAGAAGTCAAACTGTGTTTCCCATCTAGTTTATTATTTTACCCTAAGTCATATGCACCTTTGTGACCGTAAAAATATGACTCGGGATTCTTCAACTCTAACTCTTATGTCTTATTTTTACAGATTTTTAGTGGTACTATCCCTTAGTTCTATTAGGATTTCTATTCTGACCATGTAACGAGCCTTAGGTCGGTAACTCTCAAACCGGACAGTCTTAGGGTATCGAGTGAGAAAACACCCCAAAGACTTAAGGACTCGAGCAAATAAGGCCATAAAACTAAGGATTTTATTAATTATATGGACCACTTTTAGACGTGAATACTAATACTTTATTAGGTACAAATACCCAGCTTAATCAGAGAGATTTTTATATATATATATATTTTCTTTTTTCTTTTTGTTATAAGTCATAAGAATCTTTATTTTTGAACCCTAAGTGTGTAAGTATATAAAGTATGTATATTTCATCAAGATAAAAATTAAGACTAAATTACTTTTTCAATTTTTTTCCTAACCCTAAAAATCAAACAAATAATCTTATTTTGACCGAGTATGAGAAATTCTAATTATGATTCTTCTATTCCTTAAAATTAACTTAATTTCTTACAAAAAATAGGTCAAAATATTGTTTTTTTCAAAAAATTTTTAAAAGCTAAGAAAATGTTATATTTTTTTATAAATTAAAAGAAAACCTATGTCCATCCCTCAGACCTATCTTATGCATTGTCCTCAATGTATGAATGAATGCATATATGCATGAAAAGAATAAAGGGAAAGAAAATTGTTACTTCAAAGTGGTGGTTCCAGTGGTGGTCAATTGGGCCAAGCGTTGTTGCCTAATTGAAATAATGTGAATTTTCAAAGAACCCACCTTGGATGACCTCTTTCCTATTTACATATTTACTATCCCCAAATTGAATAGGATCTTACATGATCCTATCAAGAAAATTATCCTCTTGATATGACCAATCTTTGAATATCATCTTAAAGTCATTATGGTCTATACCTAGTCCAACAAAAGAATGTGAATTTGTGGAATAGTTGATTTGGGCTCAAGAATGAAATATTCGGGACCAGTACTAACTCGAGAGTATGACTTAAATCAAGTTTAGGTTCAAGAGTTTTTTTTAATTCAAAAGTTGATTTCTAATCAAAGAATTGAAATTCACTTTTTTTCCATCAATAGAATGTGGTATCAAAAATTGATAGTTCAATTTTAAAGCTCTATGGGTATAGAAATCAGTATTGGCTTGAGAAATGGGTCCAAATCGGGTAGACACTGGAGTCAATATAGCTTCAAAAATTGAAACTGAATCACAAAGTTGTGGATATGATTCACATTCACAATCAAGTTCAATTTTCTTGAAGTGAAAACTTGTAATTTCGTTAAAAGTTTGGATTGGTCAAGTTCAAATTGGTGTGATGAAATTGAATCTTGGTTGAAATTTTTAAGACACCATGATTCGTGGTTCTTATCAATATGGCTAGAGCAATCAAAATTGTTCAAATATTGATAAGGAAGAGCCTTCTATACCTTATAAGCAGTTAAATCTTTGTCCGACTCGTGATTAAGATTAGTGGTCAAATCTTCGTCCGACTCGTGATTGAGATTAAACCTACATAGAAAAATACAGAATTTAGAAACATGCTAGGTTCTCAATGCTACTGCTATAGTAAGTGATTATGCGGGTCGTGACCCACAAGGAGAGACTGCGATGAAAGCGTGTTAATAAGTTCTTTTCAAGTTTACAAAAACTAGTTAAAAGTTCTTCTTTGTTTTTGAAAGTAAAGAAAAATGATAGCTATGTTAAGTTGGAAAAGAGTAAAAGATAGGAGAAGATGATGATTGTGTAAAGAAAAACTAAGTTAAACAAAGGAATAAAAAAAATAAAGAAAGAAAAGATGATTTTTAAAGTGTTCGAGACTAAGTAATTATAAGAAGAAAGAAAACTAAACATACTTACTTACCTCTTTTGGCCGATGACTTACATTAGATTTTTTGCACGTTTACCTTGATTTTGAGGCGATTAGCGCATAACACATAAGTTCTAATTCAGTCCTCGTTCACATTATATTATCAAGACTTCATCGAGAAAGTATGAAAAGATACGAACATAGGAGAGGAATCCATCGTCTTGAGCTATCAGTGGCACTCGCAAAGGCAAGGCAATTCCAATGCTATGAAACTCACTTGGATTATCATCAAAATCAAAGAAGAAACTTAAAAAAAGAGGAAGAACATAAAATATAAACTTTGATTTAGATTGAAAATGATGAAAAACGGATAAATAACTTACATTGGTGTCACTCTCAATATAATTCTTCCTCTCATTCTCTCATGAATCTCAGTTTAACACTTGTTTACAAAGAAAAATTACACTAAAAGAAAATTAAAAATCTAAACTAAACTTGAACAAAAACCTATCCTAAAATATTTCTCTGCTCAGTCGTGCTCGTTTGCCTTCAGAAATTTCAGTATTTATAGGCAAAATGAAAGAGGAGAGAGCGTACAAAGATAGGTGAGCAAATGCTCCCCAACTTCCCAACTAAGCCGCAGAAACGCGGCTTTGCCTGGATGTGGCCAGATGGCCACATCCGAGTAGCGAGGCTTCATGATCTTCTGTAATCTCTTTTATTCAAATGGTTTTTCAGTTTGGTCTCTAGTTTTGACAATACCTCTGTTGATCTTCAGCTAACCAAATGGATTTATAGAAATCTGAATTTTAATCGATTTTCATTTGGTGCGATCTTCTGATTTGCTCTGATATTCAGCTTAGTTCCTGAATATTTGTCCAAATCCTTAATTTTAATTTAAACTCATTTAAATCAAAATTTAAATGGGCTTTTGGGCTCGTTTCTTTTTCATCTTCTTTAGTAACGCCTGCACATCATTTAAGCAAAAATAATATTAAAAATCAGAGTTTATTATGAAATAATTATAAGAATGTGACAATAAATATGCAATATCAGTGACCGATCAACTCGTTACATGTTCTTGAGATATTTTCTGATGAGCAGTTAATGTCCATTTCACATTCGACTGTTTTGTGACATGATGACATTGTGAACTATCTTGTCTAGAAACAAATGCTTGATTCATGGACTAAGAAAGAACGATTGTGTTTCTTAGTTAGGGTCAAATGGTTCTTCTGGGATAAACCATATTTGTTTAAATACTATCCTGATCAGAATATTCGACGTCGCGTTCCTGACTCTGAGTTCAGAAACATCCTTTCATTATGCCATGACCAAGCCTGTGGTGGTTATTTCAGTGGGAAAAAACTGCTACAAAATTTTACAGTGTGATTTTTATTGGCCCACTTTGTTTCGCGACGCTCATGTCTACTGTCAATCTTGTGATCGTTGTCAACGATTAGGGAAAATTACATGATAGAATGAAATGTCGTTAAACCTGATCTTAGTTGTCAAAATCTTTGATCTTTAGGGCATCGATTTCATGGGTCCCTTCCCTCCCTATGTCTCATGGATACCAGTATATCCTCGTGGCAATTGACTACGTTTCTAAATGGATAGAGGCTGTAGCATGTAGATCCAACGACCACAAAGTTGTGATAAACTTCTCGAAAGAGAATGTATTTTCTCGTTTTGACTTTCCTAGTGCAGTCGTTAGCGATAGTGGAAAATATTTCTGTAATCGTGCATTTGAAGCCTTAATGAATAATACTGTATCAATCATACGGTAGCCACTCCTTACACACCACAGACTAGCGACCAAGTAGAAGTTTTTAACCGTGCAACCAAGACTATTCTAGAGAAAACTGTGAATACCACTAGGAAAGATTGAGCCCTTCGATTAACCGATACCTTGTGGGTATACATAACTGCATTCAAGACTCCTATTAGAATGTCTCCATATAGGCTAGTTTATGACAAAGCTTACCATCTTCCTGTCCAGCTAGAACACAAAACTTATTGGGTGATCAAGGGTCTAAATTTTGATCTTGATAAGGCAGGAGCGTTTAGAAAACTTCAACTTGATGAGCTTGAAGGGATAAGAAATGATACATATGGCTGCTCAAACGGTACAAGGACCGTACGAAAATGATGCATGATAAGATCATAACTCGAAAAGATTTTCAGCCTGAACAGAAAGTCCTGCTTTATAATTCACGCTTACATCTCTTTTCGGAAAAATTGAAATTTCATTAGACCGGTCCTTATATTGTTCATAAGGTGCATTCACACAGTGCAGCAGATATCCACAATGCCACGAATATTATCACTTTTTAAGTGAATGACCATTATTTAAAGCCATACCGTAAGTATCTAAGCCCAGGAGTGGAGAAAATCCTTTTGAAAGATTCTGTTTATCAGGATTGATCTCTATACATGCTAGGGATCCATTGTTGTATTTAATTTTTTTTGTGCTTTTTTTTATTTTTCTTTCAACTAGGTAATAACGGATGATATCGACTCGTCCTCATCAGGTATTATCTACCCTTCATATTCTTAAGTTTGTATTATGCTATGCATTTATTCATACATTGAGGAACATGTATGAGATCAGTGTGGATTCAAACATAGCTTTTTTTTTTAAAAAAAAATTTTGAAAAGAGAAACTATATTTTGACTTGTTTTTGTAAGGAATTAAGTTAATTTTAAGGAATAGGAGAACCATAACTAGGATTTCTTATACTTGGTCAAATAAGTGTTTGATTTCTGGGGTTAGGAAGAAAATTGAAAAAGAAATTTAGTCTTGATTTTTACCTTGATGAAATATGCATACTTTATACGCTTACACATTTAGGGTTCAAAATAAAGATTCTAATACCTTAATATATATATTAAAAATCCTCTGATTAAGCTGGGTATTTGTGCCTCGTAAAGCGTAAGCATTCACGCCTAAAAGTGGTCCATATAATCAATAAAAATCCTTAGTTTTGTCGCCTTGTTTGCTCGAGTCCTCAAGTTCTTGGGGTGCTTTCTCACCTGGTGTCCTAAAACTGTCCGATTTGAGAATTACCGACTAAATGTTCGTTACATGGGGAAATTAGAAAGCCTAATAGAACTAAGGGATATTATCGTCAAAAATATGTAAGAACAAGATATAAGAGTTAGAGTTAAAAAATCCTTAGTCGAATATTCATGGTCACGAAGATGCATATGACTTAGGGTAAAATAATAGACTAGATGAGAAATACAGTTTGACTCTAATCTTAATTGATAACAAGTTTTTGAATAGAGACTAAGTTTAGGGATGAATAGTTTGATGTTGCTATAACTTATAGATTACATTCTTGCAAAAATATTTCAAATATTTTCTCTTCTTTTCAAAATGTGCTTTAAAAAAATATAACGCTTTATTTATCTTTCTTTAAGGATTCTGTGGATGTAATCCACTGAAAACTTTCACGAGACGAATCTCGTCCTCTAGGGGTAACCTAGAGGTTTAACGGCTTGTTGCACGTGTTAAGTGCAACCGTGATTCCTATGAAAGTGAGTTAGGTTAGTTCTGTTTTATTGTTTTGCTCGAGGACGAGCAAAAGATAGTTGGGGGGTGTGTTTAGACATACATATTGCATATTTGCTATTACATTCTTACATCCATTCTGTAATAAATCCTGCAATTATTCTGTCTTAATACCTAAATTGAGCAAAATATGATGAAAGAAGATAAATCACAAATTCAGGTTAACTAAACCAGATTCTGAGGGGATTTAAATCATAATCGAAGATCAGAACGTATCAGAAGGATAATCCCAAATCAAAGCCAGTTAAAACTAGATTTTTGAAGATCAAGTGGATGGTTGGAGAATCAACAAATATAACAGCAAAATCAGATCCACCCGAATAACCAATTGAAGATAGAAGCAAATCGGGGATTCACGATCCAACCTCCCCAAGATTTGGCCCTACGGCCAGATATTTGCCATGAAAACGCGACAAAAACTGTGTTTCTGCGGCAGTTATAGAGGATTAGGGAGAGCGTTTGCTCCCCCTATCTTCGTACGCCTTTGCCTATAAATATTGACATTTCAGATGTAAAACGTACACTGGATGGCTGTAAAGACTATGAGAAGAGAATGAAAATAAACCTAGCATCATTAGAATTTTAGGTAAATTGGAAATTGACGAGTTCATGGGTTAGAGATAAAGATTAGGTTTAGATAATTAGGTAATTAATAGATTCATAGGTTAGAGATAGGATTAGGGTTTGGATAAAATGTGTAGGGATTAGGGTTTGGATTATGGGAAAATTACAGGTTCATAACTAGAATTAGAGTTAGAGTTTGGGTAAAGTCAAAAATGATGGATTCATGAGTTAGATGTAGGAATTAGGGGTTGGAATTAGAGTTTAGGTAAATGGATATAGATAAAGTTTGAATAGATTAAAAGATGATGGGTTTTATGGATTAGAGTTAATGAGTAGTGTTTGGGTAAATAGGAAGATGATGATGAGTTCAGGGGTAGAAAGAGATTCGGGTTTGGGTAAATAAAAATATGATGGGCTTATGGATTAGAAATAATGATTAAAGTTTGATCAAATGGAAGATGATGGATTCATGAGTCAGAGACAAGATAAGGGTTTGAGTAAATGATGGATTCATGAATTAGAGGTAGAATTATATGACGAGTTAATGGGTTTACTAAATACGAGTAGAGAAGAAGATGAACGAGTATACATTCATTTCTTATTTGGTTTAATAATTAACCCTTATAATATGAGTTATAATCAAATAACTGCAACAAAAGAGGGGCATAGTTGTCTGTTAACGACGTTAACATATTCAGACTTGAGAGGAGTTTCGTGAGAGCAAAAAAAAAAAAAAAAAAGAAGATTAGTGACAATGACCCAAAACTTAGAGGGGTTTAAGAGCTGTTCGTCTGAGTTGTAAGTGACAAAAAGTCTCAATTTTGCTCTGAATATATGGGCCCCACATCTTTTTTTTTTTAAAAAAATCTATTTATCTACTGTAAAATTGAGAAAGCAAACCCGTCATTCATCTCAACATTTTACTTTTTACATTTTACATGAACAATAACGACTCAGATTTTGAAGCCAAAAACTCGGATAACGCTGAAAAAAATGACAAATGGGCGTCCACTGCCCGCACTTTTCTCCCCTCTCCTCCCGGCGGCCGTACAACTCGATAGTGAAATCTACCCAACGGGGTTTAAAAAAAAAATGCCCTAATTCCATTTCCCTGTCCGATGTGTATCTTCGGCGAATTGAGGGCGTGTTTGTTTCGCCGCAAAACATCGCAAATCGTAAGTCGTAAAACTTTTTTCCATTTTCCGCTGTTTGTATACTAAAAAACAAATTGCAAAATACAACTCTCATTTTTTCACTTGCAGCTACTACAGTTAAATTTGTGGCTATGTAAATCTCACTTCTACACTCACATTTTCCCATTTGCAATTGCTACAGTTAATTTTGTGGTCATGTAAATCTCACTGTAATACACTTGCAGTTCAAAGCAGTTACTTGATAATCAATATATAATTTAATATTATTAAATATTTAATATTTTAATAGTGTTCAATTTTTTATTTAATTATTTATTTTTTATTTTTAATCATTAGTTTTTATTATTTTTAATATTGTTTTAATATTTAATATTTTACTAATTTAATTTAATAATTTTATTTAATATTGTTATATAATACTTTATTATTTTATTAATACATATACCAATCTTTTTCTTATTTTATTTAGAGTTAATATTTTATTAATATAACAATATTATAATTTAATATAAAATTACTATATATGTAATTATATATTTTTTAAAATATACTTTATTATTATACTAATATTTTATTATGTTAATATTATAATAATAATTCATTATAATAATATTATAATAATAATTTATTAGTGAATTATAATTATATTTTACTTTGTTAATTTTATATTTTTATAATATTACAATAATATTATAATAAAATTTAATATTATAATAATTTCAAGTATTTTTTAATATTATAATATTTTAACTATATTTTATTATTTTTCTTAAGATTTTTAATATTTATGTTTTATTAGTATTCTTAAAATTTTATTAATGTTCTTTACATTTCCTTAAAATTTTATATTATTTATTTAGTTAATATTTTAGTAATATTTTACTAATTATACTAATATTTTATTGATATTATTGTTATAAATAAAATATTAAGATTAATAATATTTTATCTCAAATTTATTAATACAATTTAATTTGCAATAGTGGATTTAATATTAATAGTATTTTAATATTTGAATCACTGCTACAGTTAATTTTGTGGCCAACTTTTTCACTTACACTTTTACGCTACCAATCAAACACTGTAAAACACAATATACTTTTCCATTTACACTTTCACTTTACCAATCAAATACCGTAAAACACAATATACTTTCTTATTTACACTTTTACTCTATCAATCAAATATTGTAAAGCACAATATATTTTCCCTGCTACAGTTCACATTTTCTATTCTCATTTTACGACTTACGACTTGCGACGTTTTGCGGCGAAACAAACGTACCCTAGTCTCACATTCTACTCCGTCTCTCTTGTCCCAATCGTACTCACTTCCCTTCTTGAAGCCTCCGTCCATCGAGCTCCACTCCATCGTTCGAGCGAAAACCTCAAGGGGAGAAGAAAGAAAAATGGAGCTTCGATTTAATCTCGTCCTCTCTCATCATCTTCCCAACCTAAATCCCTTCTCAAAATCAAATCCGGTCTCTTCTCCCCTTTTCAATCCTGCTCCTCGCTCACGATTTTCATTCCCTAGCCCTCGAATTCAAGGCACGAGAGAAGAAGATACTCCTCATTTCCCTCCCCAAATTTTGCATGTTGGGTTCAAATTCTTAATCCTTCTTCATCCTTTATTTCTAGGTATGAGAGCGAAGGAAGGAAATGGAGTTGCATTGAAGCGGAAGTGGGTTGGTTGCGCTGCGAAATTGGAAGGAGGGAAGGAGGTTTGTGAAAATTTGCAGAGAAAGAAGAGCACTTTTGTCTTTTTGTTTGAGCAAAAAAAGCCATTTTTTATTTGTAATTTCTTTTTTGGCAGAGTGATGTCGTTGTGAAGGAGAGGAGCGTTTCTGTGGTTCTCTTGGCCGGAGGAAAAGGGAAACGAATGGGGGTAAGAAATTTCTTAAGTTTTTTTCCTTTTCTTTTCCCTACACCCCTTAGTTTAAATCAGTTGAAGAAATTGAGAGTTGAATATCGATGAGAATAATGTCCAAATATACAGGCATTACAATTACATGACAAGGAAACATCTACTCATAATACAGTTAGTATTATATAATCAAAATCTTAATACTGCTCTGTAACACCCACTCGCAAACTCACTATAGATGAGAAATTGTGAGTTTGGATGAAAGAAAAAGAAAATTAAAAAAAATTGAAAAATATATGCTAAAAAAATCTGAAAGTTGATGGCTCTCTTTGGAGTCTGGTTACCGAAAAACTTGTATCTTGAACATCCCTTCACAAACTCATGATGGATAAACATCGAGAGTTTGGATGAGTGTGGACGACGAGAAGGAGATGTCGAACAACTGAGAGTATTTGAAGACGGAGAAAGAGGGATCCCTAAACTCAGACAGAAGAGGTTTTGAGAGATTCTCAAATTCAGTAAAATATGGTGCCGATTATAGAAGAAGAGGCATTGGTATCTTACGAGAAGAGACAATTATTGACAAATCCGTCGAAGAATAGACGACCGCTAGTAGAAAAGCTGATCGATTTGACAAATTCATCAAAGAAGAGACTGCCGCTAGTGACAAATTTGCACTGTTCTAAATATCCCCGATATAACCCCGATATTGCGCCGATATTGCGTTTACGGCACCTAGCCGCAATGATTTGGCACATCCAAACCGATATAGCGATTTTCACCTAAAATTGCCGATAAATCGGCATGGACCCGATATATCGGTCGCAATTTCGGCGATTTTGGACCCGATATAGCGTTTTACACTCAATTTCTAGGTTAGGTATTTAGGTAATTCGAGCGACGTGGCAATGTGGCATTTGTGAAGATTCTACACTTTGATAGTGATTATGCATTTATAACCTTAATGCAAGTTATCGAGTTAAGCATATCTTAAACATATAAATATGGTGTTTTACGTAGGTTTATATAATTTATGCATATATTGTATTATTGAGATGCAATTAAAGACAAGAAGATATATATATTTACAATCCGATTTTGACATCCGATTTTTGAAAATATCCCCGATATGTCCCCGATATATCCCCATCCCCGATAAATTTTCCCGGCCGATGTAGCCGCTGTGGCCGCAATTTAAAACACTGCAAATTTGTCGAAGAAAAGCCAACCACTAGTGGAAGAATTGATCTATGATTATTAATCCGTCGAAGAAGAGACGACTGCTAGTGAAAAGCTGATTGATGATGACAAATTCATCAAAAAAGAGATGTCCGCTAGTGGAACAACTTATCGATGGGATGAAGATGCCTTCCCAAACATAGAAAAAAATGTTCTCGAAAAACAACAACATAGTGGCTGACGAGTTTTGAGAAGGAAACTTGTGATCAAAGAAGAAAACCATGAGCAGAGAGCAGGGTTCGAAAACTTGGCCGTTCCGGTTCTGACTCGGCCGAGTCGGAACTGGAACGGCCTTCACCGTTCCGATACCAGGCCTCGAGTCATAAATTTTATCATTTCGCACGACTCGGGCGAAACTCAGAGTTGACTCGGCCACATCGGCCGAGTCGGCCATGGACTCGGCCTGACTCGGTCGATATGGTCGAGTCAACTCCGAGTTTCGCTCGAGTTGAAGGACCTCAACAAAAAAAATAAACTTACCTCGTCACTGACGTTCGCTCGCCTCCAGACAGGCGTTCACCCGACCTCTGTCTCTCCCTCCGCTCTCTGAGAGAGATCGGAGGGAGGGGAGATAGAGATGAGAGAGAGATCGGGGGGGAGAAGGAGAGAGAGATCGGAGGGGGAGATGGGGGGAGAGGGGGGAGCCATAGAGGGGAGAGAGATCTGGCCCGATCTCTCTCCCTCTTACTCTTATATATTTTTTAATTTTTGATTTTTTTCTGATTTACCCCTCTAATCTTTTATATTTTTAAATTTACCCCCAAATTTATATATTTCTTATATTTGCCCTCTCAAATCATCATATTTCCCCAATTACCCCTCAAAACAAATTTGTTTTGGACATGTGATACATGAAAATTGAAGTCTACATTTTTTTAAGGTTTATTGTGATTTTTTAGAATTTTTAAGCTTTATATATAGTGTTTTGCACGTATCGCCCGAGTCCGTTACGTTCCGCCGCGACCGATATGAAACGGTGCCCGTTGAGTTGGCGGCCGAGACTACGACTTTGAACCATGGCAGAGAGAAAGAAGGCCGACAAATATGAGAGAAGGTAGTGTGCTGGATTTGCAGGGAAGAGAAGCTGGTTGATTCCCGCCCGAGTTTCAGGTGTCCGATCGACTCTCGAGTGATGACTTGAGTTGATAGGGTCTCGAGTTGGGGATCCAATTTTCTTGATCAGGGAAAAGGTGATTTGAGTCGTTAAAAGGACTTGTTGCTCATCTCGGGTTGACTAGATCCATGAGCAGCTGTTGGAGTTGGTTCACGAGAAAGTTAGAGATGGGGTTCGATTCCCTGCATGAGTGCATGCAAGGATGAGAACAAGGTGTGATTCCAAAACTCAATGCTTGGTGATTTATGATTCGTTGCATGTACAATCACAAGTTGGTGGAGTTTGGTGCACAAGAGTGATGTGGAGTGTCGTTGGCGATTTAGAGCATTGACGCTCGATAGGGAGATCTATGTCGAAGGGTGGCTTAGCGCTAAGCACGTGCTACATGAGCGTAGCCCAACGCAGGCTCGGAGACGGCATAGGAACGATGATAAATAAATTTTTTTTGAGAGGCTCAATACCATATTAAATTAGTTGAAGAAACTAAGAATTGTGTATATTGATGGTAATAATGTTCAAATATAGGCATTACAATTACATAATAAGGAAATCTTTACTTATAATGCAATTCGTATTATATAATCCTAATCCTAATACTACTATTAACATTATGGACCATTAGATTGTGATTCTAATGGAAAGAGATTTGGTTGATACTGACTAAATAAGAATCCATGGTTGCTTGATTTAGGAGAGAATGCTGTTTCAAGGACAAAGAAATGCTTGTATGGTTGTGTGAAAATGTCCTATTGAGGAACGTGTGCAAATTTGACTCTTGCATTTCATTCACCATTCGCACGATGTCATGGATTTTCAAGAGAACTGAATGCTCTGGTCTTGTGCATCACACTTCTATATTGATGCCAGCTCTACAGATTATAGAACTCTTACAATATTTCAAGGGTTTTATAGGCACCAAACAGATACTGCCTCATCCTAATGGAGTTGTTACATTTTCTTGCTCAGTTAATTTAGGCAAGAGATATTATTTAAGGAACTGTTGTGTCTCATTATAGATGATCATCCTTGCTAACTGGCACGAAAGACAATACTATTTCTCCTCCGTCTAGATTTATTTAATTAATTTAGGTGTTTTAGAGCTTCAAACATTTTGTGTTTCTTGTTCATCTGAATGTCTTGGTTCTTCAAATTGTATTTCTAATATAAGGAAATTTAAGGATTCTATATAGGTCTTTTGCAAGTCTCTTTACTCATAGATGCAATTGTCTCCTCTCTGATCAGTGCTCAAACTTGAAACTATCTCCTTGTAGTATCCATACAAATGTACATTGTTTCAAAACTAATACTGGGATCTTGCAGTCCCTTCTTTGGTCATCCGGTGTGCGAACATAGAGCCTAGTGCCAATTACTCACTTTGGTAGTGTGCAGTTTCTTCACGTATTTTAGTACTTTGGTACTACCATGAATACTAATATTTTTTTTTCATTTGTGATTTACATTTCAGGTAAGCATGCCAAAGCAATATCTCCCACTATTAGGACAACCAATTGCATTATACAGGTATTACCATTTAGTTAAGTATTCTGGTGTCTCTTACGTTATCTCTTCTGAGTTAATTAACTGGGCATTCAATGGTTTGCAGTTTCTATACATTCTGTGAAATGAATGAAGTGAAGGAAATAGTTGTAGTATGTGATTCATTCTACAAGGATGTATTTGAAGGTCCAATATACTTATGTTTAGCATTTCTTTCTTATGTTTGTGGAATCATATTCCATCTCTTAAATTCTGTTTGCTGCATAACTATCACGATGTTACTACTTCTATTAGAAAGGTTACAGTTAATAGTTGTTCATGTTTCCAGATGCTGGTCACAAGATATCAGTAGATGTTAAATTTGCACTTCCTGGAAAGGAGAGGCAAGATTCTGTGTACAGCGGGCTTCAGGTGCATGATATCTCAATCCCTCGTGTAAAAGCAATATTTAAATGCAAAAAGCCTAAAGCCAGTTGTTCCACCTGCTCATCATCTTCAATAAAACCTAAAACAACATTATTGTTTTGTTTGCCACCATATGTTTTAATGGTATGATAATATTTACCATTTGTTTTCAACTGGTAAAGGATGACATAAAAGATCTATCAACTCATAATGGATTACATCAGGGAAAGAACTTGGATCCAAGTCCTACCAAAGAGATTATATATATATATATATATATATATATATATATATATATATATATATATATATATATATATATATATATATAGAGAGAGAGAGAGAGAGAGAGAGAGAGAGAGAGAGAGAGACTTGTGTCATTCTGGAAGGATTCGAGGTCGAATCCTTCCTACTTAAATACAACTCTACGACATCGGAATGCGAGATCCATTCTGTTGAAGTTGATCTTCATTATTTCAAGTAACTAAAAATAAAAAATCATATATTTTGAATACTTTTTGCTCATCCATCAAGTAAATGGATGGCCGAAAATAGCATATTGCTTAGATCTACGTCTTTAGACATACAAATTCTTGATCCGACTAATTCATCATGATCTAAACACTTAAAATCCTCACACATCAATTTTTATTAGATTTTAAATATTCTACACTGTTAAACTAACTAACTCATCGAACGTCCATTTTGCGCCTACTTATGGATGGGCAAAAAGTATTCAAAATACATGATTTTTTTTAGTTGCATGAAATAATGTAGATCAACTTCAACGAAGTAGATCTCGCATTCAGATGTCGTAGGGTTGTATTTGAGAGGGAATGATTCAGCCTCGAATCTTTCTGGAATAACACAAGTGTGTATGTGTGTGTGTGTGTATATATATAGAGAGAGACTTGTGTGTGTGTGTATATATATAGAGTGTGAGAGACTTGTGCATTCCAAAAGGATTTAAGGCCGAATCTTTCCTACTCAAATACCAACATTTGACATTCGAATGCAAGATCCACTACGTTGAAGTTGATTTATATTATTTCAAGTATCTATAAATCAAAAATCAAATGTTTTGAATACTTTTTACCCATGCATCAAGTAGGGAAAAAATAGACGGCCTAAATAGTGAGTTGGTTAGTTTAACAGTGTAGAACATTTGAAAGCAAACAAAATTGGTTTTTATGGGTTTTAAATGTTTAGATCATAATCAAATGGGCGGATCGAGAATTTGTATGTTTAAAGACATAGATCTAACCAACTGAATACTTTCGGCCGTTCATTTTTGGTCGCTTGTGGATGGGCAAAAAGTATTCAAATACTTGATTTTTGGTTTATAAATACTTAAAATAATATAGATCAACTTCAACAGAGTGGATGATGTAATAAAGGATCACAATCACCTTCTAATACAAATAAAAGGAAAAAGTACGGTTTACAAGAAATAAAATGAAAAAGAGAAATTAGGGTTGGAGAAAGAACCAGATAATTTGGGCTCACCCCTTACACGAGCTTCACACCCTAATCTTAAGAACCCAAGAGCTCTGAACTGGAAAATTTTTATTTAATCATTTTCTACTTATTCATTGAGTTGAGCCTCTTTATATAGGCTCTTATAAAATGAACTTCTCGGATATAACCGATGTGGTACTAAAAAAAAGATAAACAAAATACAATATCTTAAAATAAGCTAAAGCATGAAAAGACAACTAGCAACTGGCGTGATGTCCTCATCAATTCCCCTGGGTGGGAGAAACTCGACCCTGTCGAGTGAGGACTCTCCTAATAAAGTATCTCAATCAGGCCAAAGTGGTGGTCGTGGTAGCATCACTGGTACATCACGTTGATACGATGGTGGTAGAGGTGGAGCTGGTCTCCTTGACGGGTCGGCTGTGAAAGATGGCAGCTCGATCAAGGTATAGAGAGTAGACCAAGACGCATCATCCCTGCTGAAGACAGAGCTAATATCAGAATCCCATGGGCTATCCAACTCGTAGGCAATGAAAGCAATCCTCTTCAGAGCCCTATTGAAATCTTTACGTCAAGCGTGCAACTTCCTCACAGCCTCACAACGACTCGTAACCATCACCTTATTATCAACCGCAAATTTCTGCAAAGTACTATACGGGTACACAATAAATTTGTGAGTATCATTGCAAATTGCTATCGGCCTAGTGATATCATCAATATATGCAACATGCAAATGCAATGTAGTAGGCTCAATTATCTCATTCACGTCATCATTGGTGCTATCAGACATGTGAATTTCATCAATAACCAGTGTGTCGGCACCAACTGCTGTGTCTTCAATTATAGTAACAGTATTGGAAGGAACGCGACTTTCTCAATAACCCTCAAGACGTCAACTTCATCACTAGAATAATTCTAACATGTTGACTCTCCGAAGGACACTGATACTCATAATGTCTATATCCTTCACATTTAGAACACCTGGCCTTAGCATTGACTAGCGTTTTGAAAGTCAAGTCCAACCTTAATGCAACATCAAAGGCCTCTTCAATAGTGTCTAAGTCATAGGGGACCGTAATCATAGCACGTTTTTATTTTAGATCGTAAACCCCAAACAAACCTAGTTACAGTCTCAGAAGGCTGCCCTCTCACTTCACTACGATGGTTAAGTCCTTAAATATGGTAATGTAATTATGAACGGACATATGGCCCTGATGGAGGTTGTGTAGCTGGTCTAAGTGGGGGTTCCTATAATGCTGACTAGTCATGATGACTCAAGCAAACAAACAGATGCAGTGCAGAACTATAGAGTTAGGTAAACTAAATGTATGCATTAAACGAACAAAATATATTAAAGTTTAAGTTCTAAATGCAAAGAAAAATGCATTTCTAAAATGATGAAAAACGATAAATGCTGATGCAACGATTAGATCGAAACAAATAGCATTTCAACCAACAAATTTTAGCAAACTATATAATAGTTGCAAGTAATCTAGCAGTTAACGATTCAGGTTAAGTTAGGATATCACCTAAGGGTTGAGTAGTTCACACCCAAACGCAAAAATCCTCTAAGATTTCTTGGAGAAATACTCACACTGAAGAGCTGAAATCAACCACAAGACTCCTGAACAGTGGTGATAAGAAGTGAAAGATGGCTACCTCGAGAATGGCGCAAATCGGGCGCAAATCGGGGCAGAAACAAGCTCTGGACTGTGTTGCGCTGATCTGCTGAGTTGAATCTGGCAGATGACCAAAGCTTGAATTAGGATATAAAGGATGTAGATGTGTAGTGTTGCTCTCTACGAATCCGCTGCTTCAAAAACGGCTCGAATCGGGCTTGAAACGAGCTCAGAATGGACGAGTTTTGGGATTTGGGGGAGAGATAGAGCAGTAACCGGGCGGTACTGTTCACTGTGAACAGTAAAAATAAAAATTTTCTCTGTTTTTCTTTTTTTTTTGCTTTTTTGCTTTTTTATTTTTTCCTTTTTTTTGCAAAGTAGATATACATCTAGATCTAACAGTGATCATTTTTTTTTTTGCAAAGTAGATCTAGATCTAGATCTAGAGATCTAACTCTAAGCTTTGGGGAAGAGAAGAAATTCGAAGGGGATTGGGACCAAAGCTCGGATACCAAATTGATGTAATATAGGATCACAATCACCTTCGAATACAAATAAAAAGGAAAAATTAGGGTTTTACAAGAAATAAAATGAAAAAGAGAGATTAGGGTTGGAGAAAGAATCAGATAACTTTGGGCTTTTCACACCTCTTATACGGGCTTCACACCCCTTGCACCACGGGCTTCACACCCCAATCTCAAGAACCAAGAGCTTTGAAATTTTACTGTAAAGTTTTTATTTAATCATTGTTTACTTATTTATTGAGTTGAGCATCTTTATATAGGCTCTTATAAAGTGAACTTCTCGGATATAATCGATGTGGTACTAAAAGAAAGATAAACAAATCACATCTCAAAATAAGTTAAGACATGAAAAGACAACTGGCAACTGGAGTGATGTCCTCATCAGTGGATCTTGTATTCGAATATCTGATTGTTGTATTTGAGTTGGAAGGATTCAGGCTCGAGTCCTTTTGGAAGGACACAAGTCTCTCTCTCTCTCTCTCTCTCTCTCTATATATATATATATATATATATATATATATATATATATATATATATATATATGACTTAGAGAGTTTACTAAGTTCCAAGTGGTAAGAGTATTCCACATATATAAATATGATGTGAGGGACACTCTCTTTCCGGACCATTAGCCCTAACATCTTGCAGGATTCTAATTTGGTAAGGGATTTTTAGGTTTCTTATTAGAATTGACCAACTGAAACTTTTTATCTGTTAATTTAGATTAGATGACATATTCAATCAATTGTATCTTCATATAGGACAAAAATGAGCCTGTTGATTTCTCCCTCAAATGAACCCTGTTGGAATATAGAAGTATTACCCTCAACACCCACCATACCATATGACCTTTGGTGTATGGCAGTGACTTTAATCTCACATTAGAGAAGATGCAATTCCCTCTAGTGTGTGTATTTCAAAAGCGGATTAAAATAAAAAATATTGGCTTAAAAACCCAGGTTTCTATCCATGAAAAAGTACTCGACTTGCAAGGACATGTTAAAATATAAAAGTATTACCCTCAATTCTCACAACTTCAGAGTTTTGGTTTAGTGACAAAGACTTTAATAAACCTAACTGACATTTGGATTATGATCTTGCATCCAAGAGTCAATGGGTAATATTGGAATACCAAATTTTCTCCATGGAATAGAATTAAGCTTTTTAACTATTGTTGCTTCATTCTCTATTTGATGTTTGGTAAACTGACTATTGGCAAATTAAACATGAAGATAATGATTTAGAATGCAAAAGAAGTTACTGAGGAGAAGAAATGGGAAGATGAAGATCTAAATTAAAGAAGGAAAAAATTGACTAGATGAGGAAAATTTTCTTCTCTCTCTCTTTAAAGCACTGAAGTTAAAATGAACTAACTATTAGATCTTGTAAGCGACTAATCAGCTTGTTAATGATTAATCCTAGGAGCATTCATGACAAATCTGTAAGGTAAGATGTACAAGATAATGCTGCTTTAGTTTTATCCCAAAAAAGAATGGTATCCCTCTCAAAAGAAAATTGTAAAAGGAATGCCCTACGAGGCTTCCCCTTGTCCAAGACTTTTAACTTAAATCTTGACCTATAAACCTTGTCACTAGAGAACAATAAAATTTCTTAGAGACATCCGAAACGAGTTCATATACATCCATAAAAAACAACCTCCACTCAAATTTGTGGTTCATGAAAGTTTGTTGTGTTTAGCAGTTCAAGCTTAGCTTCTTGAAACTTGGATCCTTTGGCGTCTTATTGGATGATTGAATTTCTGCTTCACTTGTCCTCTCCTTACAGTATCAGAATAACTTTGACATGTTCTATTCATTAGGAATCAATGTCTAACACAAGACATCTTCAGATAATTCCATCTCACATCCACCACTTAGAGGAGACAATATTCTTTTACTATTTAAATATCTGTATTTATTGTTGTTACGTGTCACCTTTGTTTTTCTATTGCATCATCACCTTTTTAATAAATTTCATCTTTGTTAGATCTCTCATACTTCATCAATTGATTATTGCAAGGTTTCAAATATTAGTGGATACTGATGTGTACCAACTGTGTTGCATCTGAATTTGAGGCACCCGAGCTCATACAGCTCATAGAATATTGGGCTCAGCCGGTTGATGTTGAGTTTCACGTCATTTTTCGGTCTTTTGTGTTTTGGGTCGTACTGCCTAGATACAAAGTGATACAAGGGACATACAAGTGCAAAAAAGGTAACCAAACACAACTCTTGGGACATTTCATGCAAAAAAAAAAAAAGTAGAGAAGGAAATGCATGCGTCTAAGTAAATAAAAGTTAAAAGAATTAAAGGGAAAGGCACAGAGAAAAAGGGGGGAAAGGATCGGAAAAGAAATAAGGGATTCCATTTGTCTAAGTAAATCAAATAATAAAGAAATTAAAAGGAAAGGCTGAGAAGAAAAGAATATGAAAAGCTTCAAAAGGGAAAAAAAGAGAGGAAAGGATTGAAATAAAAAGGAAAGTATCAAAAATGAAAAAAAGTAAAGGAGTGAAAAGGAAATGATGCTAGCTCTTTGAAAATAAACCAAAAAGGAAAAAAGGAGAAAAACAACTAGCAAAATGTTTCTCCATTTAATAATTGACGGTTAATACACCACTCCATTAAATAATTAACAAGCAACTTGTTGCTAAACATTAAATAATTGATAATTATGTACTAATCTAAACTTGTGAAAAATTAAAAAAACAAAGAAGTTGCATATTATTATTAATAAAATCTTTTAAATGCAAAATAAATAAAAAAACTAGACAATGTCTAAAGAAAATTAAAGGAATAAATATAAAGTAGCACAATTTGTAAAATAATATAAGCTTGAAGGGCCTGTTTGTTTCGTTGCAAAACGTCGCAAGTCGTAAGTCGTAAAATGAGAATGGAAAAAGTGAACTGTAGCAGAGAAAATATATTGTGTTTTACGGGTTTGGTTGATAAAGTGAAGTGTAAATGGAAAAATATATTTGTTTTACGGTGTTTGGTTGATAAAGTGAAAGTATAAATGGTAAAGTATATTGTGTTTTACGGTGTTTGGTTGGTAATGTAAAAGTGTAAGTGAAAAAGTTGATCACAAAATTAACTGTAGCAGTGATTTAAATATTATAAATACTATTAAATTAAATCTACTATTGCAAATAAATTGTATTAATAAATTTGAGATAAAAAATTAATAATCTTAATATTTTATTTATAACAATAATATTAATAAAATATTAGTATAAATAGTAAAATATTACTAAAATATTAACTAAATAAATAATATAAAATTTTAAGAAAATCTAAAGAACATTAATAAAATTTTAAGAATACTGATAAAATATAAATATTAAAAAATCTTACAAAAATAATAAAATATAGTTATAATATTATAATATTAAAAATACTTGAAATTGTAATATAAATTTTTATATAATATTATTGTAATATTATAGAAATATAAAATTAACAAAGTAAAATATATTATAATTTAATAATAAATTATCATTATAGTATTATTATACTGAATTATTATTACAATATTAACATAATAAAATATTAATATAATAATAAAATATATTATGATATAATAAAGTAATTTTTTATATTAAAAAATAAATAATATTAAATATATAGTAAAGTATAATATTGTTATATTAATAAAATATTAACTCTAAATAAAATAATAAAAATGGAATAAGTATTAATAAAATAATAAAGTATTAAATAAAATATTAAATTAAAATATTAATATATTAAATAGTAAAATAATATAAAAACAATAAAAAAATTAAAGATTAAAAATATAAAATAATTAAATAATTAAATAAGAAATTGAACACTATTTAAAATATTAAATATTTAATAATATTAAATTAATATTGATTATCAAGTAACTGTTTTGAACTATAAGTGTACTACAAGTGAGAGTTACATGACCACAAAATTAACTGTAGCAACTGCAAGTGGGAAAATATGAGTGTAAAAGTGAAATTTACATGACCACAAATTTAACTGTAGCAACTGCAAGTGGGAAAAGAAGAGTTGCATTTTACAACTTGTTTTTCAGCGAAATAAACAACGGAAAATGGAAAAGAAGTTTTACGACTTGCGTTTTGCGGCGTTTTGCGGCGAAACAAACACGCCCGAAATATCAAATCAACTTGCTTAAAAAGTGTAATATTCAAAATATTATCAAACCATTGAAATTATTAATAAAATCACTGAAAAATTAGCAAATGTCCACAACTACTTGTGTGTGCATAAAAGTTGAGAAATATCACTACCAATTGTAAAAAGATATTAAAAATAACAAATTATAGACAATCACATGAATGAAATATAGACCTAGGTAATCTATATAAACAATATAAATATGAAAATCTAATGTAGAATTTTCCATAAACTTTCAGTTAAAAGGGCCGTGTTTACTAACTAAAAGAACTCTGATGAGGACATCATGCCGCTCAGGGGCAGATTCGTCTATCGAGTATACTTCAGGAAGCGAAGCACTGGAGTTCTTTGGTTTTAGATTGGATTTGTTTCAGCTTTATTTGTAGTAGATGTTTTAGCTTTATTTGTGTTCTTTTGTGGGCGTTTAGTACCACATCGGTTATTTTCCAGTAGTCCTCTTTTGTAAAGCCTATATAAGGCCCCCTAGACTATTGTATTGAGATTCATTAAATGATTAAAATTTCCTCAAATTATCTGCTTAATTCTTGAGTTTATTTGCTCTCAAGTTTTGGGGTGAGAAGCCGCGTAAGAGGTGAAAAACCAAATCTTATTCTGTTCTCAAGTTCAAATTTGGTTGCGATTTGAAGGTGATTGCGATCCAGGTTGGTTTTACATCATTTTGGTATCAGAGCATCTGGTTTTCAATTCCTTCAAATATTTTCTTTCTGTTCTAAATCTTTTCCAGCAACAAACCCTATATCTAGATCCCAGATCCATTCCAAAAAAAAAAATTCCCTCGAAAATCCCTGAAAAATTCTAGGCCATACTGTTCATCTTCTTTTCTGAAAGTTCAAAAAAAAAACAATTCTGCACTGTTCATCACCCCTATTCTCCCGCACACCTTGAACCCTAAAACTAGGGCTCCGCCCTCCTCAGTCCACCACCTCTGCATCATCTCCACCGCCACCAGCAAGACACGACCGCCCTTGGGTTTCGCCGCTGCCCTCTCCCTCCGCTACCACCCTACTCCAATCACCGTCGCCTTCAGCATCATTAGCCCACCATCCTCTACTCATTAATCGCCACCAAAACTTCAACTTCAAACCCTTCGAGTTCATCACGGAGTCCTCGTTGACGTCCACTGATTGTTCGGAGTAGAACAGAGCT